>CANUEX010055857.1:0-27604 GCA_948099535.1 Jatropha multifida
CAAGATTTCATCTTGTGGTGTTTTCTTTCTTGTTGTTTCTGCCCTATAATCCACGTTCTCAATCCTTGTTGTTTGGGGGTTTGGTAGGGAAGGGATTGTCTTTGGTTAGTGTTCTTGCTTGAATTGCTTGCTGGAATTTTAGATTGCATGCTAATCTTGGGGTTTTCGCATCACATAGGTTCAATCTATGTATATGTATTTAGGCTATGTCAATTTCAATCATGAAATTAAGCTTACCATTATTCGATTCAAACATCGTTTAAATATATTGCTCATTATTCCGATTAAACTTAATAATCATTTAGTTAATCATTTAATTATATAGTCATACTTCAAATTTTGTATTTCAAGTTCTAATACACTAATTACACAACCAATTACTTAGATTTAATTTACAGTATGCACAATCATATATCAAACAATGTATCATTCTTTAACACTTAAGATCATGTATTGACTCATAAATTTTTCACACCTTTATACTTGCATAAATCCTATGCATGCATATTAGAGATCATACCTTCATAAAGTTTTATTCATCAGTGTGCAACTACAACCCCAAACATGGCAATATCATCCAATGCATGTATATGTATTTAGGCATCATACAATAAAATATCTTAGCTCATTCATATGAAGGACCAATCAAATCTCACCTTAGTTAAGTTCATTCCATCATGTAATCATGCAATGCATAGCATAATAAAGTAATACCTCCAAATTAAAATCAACTAAACATGATTCATACCTTATGTATTCTATTTTGATGTTCATATGAGATTTTAACCTTATTTAAATAAGATTCTAAAGGAAATCGCATCAAAGATACATTATATATGCATTTAGAGTATATAAGTCTCATTAGAAGGTCAAAGATACAAAGTTGCATTGTCAGAGTTAGGGGAGTCCACGGCCTGGTCGTGTTCTCAAAAATTTCCACGCCCTCGGTATGTTAGCATTTCGTGCTCAAACAAGTTTTGTTGTTAAGTTCATAAATTGAGTTATAAGCATCTAAATTAGACACAAGAAGATGCATTAGAAATCTAACAAGTAAATCTACAACTTTTATGAAGGACACTAGTCATAATCTAGCCATATTAGTGGCAAAAATAGGCAATCAATCTGGACATACAAGTGGGATGCCATGACAGAACTAATTTTGGTAACTAGATCATAAATTGAGCTATTTGGTGCTATGAGTATCCAAATTAGGCATAAGTGAATGTTTTAGAAAGCTATGAAGTGGGGATACAACTTTTTATAAGAGCTTAGATACAAACGGAAAATGTAAAGGGTTTAAAAATAGGTTCAAAACCGACCTAAGGACACATTCAGCATCAAAATTTGTCAATTCATGCAATTCATACAAAATTTTCAATTTTACAATTAAAACATAAATTCTGAAAATCAATAAATGAGAGAAGAAATATGTGTAACGCCCTGACTCCAACCACTAGATGAATTGTCCATTTTGGATCAAGCCAAATCCATCCCATACTAGATCGGCATGATCCGCAGGTGAAATGGGAACTTCCCAAGAGGTCACCCATCCTAGAATTTCTGTCAAACGAGCACGCTTAACCCTAGAGTTCTTCCAACTCTCTAGCCATTCCACCAAAAAGAGCCTCTGATGATTAGTTACCCCCTTTTCGATATATGATCTGATTCATTTCTGTGTCCTGCATTCCACTACCCTAGCTAGCTTGTTATCCTAGAAACTCGCCAGGAGCCCTGCTTTACCCGCCCTCTTAGAATCGCTTTGCCGGGTTGGGATGTCACAGTATGTTTATGAACACCAACATCAATAAATGGAATCAAACTAAATATATATTTGCAGAATACAAACCTCAGATCGCACAATAGCAACTAAACTTCATAATCATGCCTTCCCTTTGCCCTTATCAACCTCAGAAGGTTTACCCTTCTCTTAATTATGAAATCCTTCTATGATCATAGCTCATTTGAACCTTAAATCACTAACTCTCGATTTGTTATTTGATTAAAGGTTTCTATGTTGGAGATCATAGGAATAGAAGAAGAGCTTGTTCCTTCTCTCCCTTTCTCTCTTTCTCTCTTTTCTCTCTTGAGTGTGGGTGAAGAGGGCGGCACTCTCTTCTTAGATTACGTTAAATTTTTTTTTATTTTTTCTTTAAATCAACAAAATGGCACAAAGTCAATAAATTTTTTTTTTATTTTTTTTTGAATCACACAAAATGGCCTAAAGTCAATAAGCTCACCTAATTAATGAAACTCATTTAATGAAATACTCATAACAAATTAACAATACATATAATTAAAATTATGTTTTAACAAATAATCATTTAATACTATTAGTTATCAATAAATCATCTTTGAAAATCAAATTCAAATAATTGACAATAAATACCAAATTAATTATTTTAATGCCTAATAAATAGGGAAAAAATGATATCAATTGAGAAAAATATTCTTAGTTCAATTTTAGCCCATTTTTAATCCCAATTCCATATATCTAGGTGCAATTAGAATTGTATCACATTAAATTCCATAACAAGGCTTCCTAAGGCACAACCTCATAATCCGCAATCCATAAATCATTTTGTGCATGGAGAATCACATAAACAACATGCAATATATGAATCACCATATAGAATCAACAATCATAAAAGTACTTATCCAAATTGAAAATCATACTAAAACCCAATTTGGTACTAATTAGCAATCCAGTAAGCTATTATTCATAAATTTCAAAAATCAGGGCCTTACAACCTCAGCGTTGGTACCAGTAAGGGTTATTTTGGGGTCTCTCCCAATACTAGATAGGGATTGATTAGTACTGTCGTTGGGCAACTCGGTACCAATAAGGAAAAATTACCTGATTGCCCTTTTTATTTATATTTTAATTTTTGGGCTTTCGGGAGTCTGTTCAAGGCCCAAATGACATCTGAATTACCTAATTCTCTATATTGCTGGAACCACAGCAGAATCTCCTAGGGCTTGGTGTTGAAATCATGGCCAACAACTAGGTAATAATGTTGTTTCTTCCTGAAATATATCTATTCTTCTTATGCAAGTGAGGAAATGTCATTAATGACCGTATATGGTTCTTCATGCAAAAATGCTTCTTCATTGGTCAACCGTGTTACTAAGAGCATCATGGATATGGAAAATGAAATTGAGGCCATGATGAGCATCAATACTCCTTCATCATTGAATCTAGGTGATCTTCCATATTATCATGTTGCTGTTAGTACGCAAGTGATTCTTCAACTGAAGCTTATTTAGTAGAAGCAGATGATGATATTGATTTCTTTGCCACCATTCCTTTGTCGAGTTTGGTTGAAAATTCAAACCTTGAAACATCTTTTATCGAGGCTCATTTTACTCAACCAAAAAAAGGTTCTGATGTTCATGAAGCTCTTTCTTAGTTTCATGAAGCTTTGTCTCTGGTATAAGGGTATTCTCATCTTAAGGAGGGCATAGTATTGAATGTTGTGGTCTGTCAAAATCTAGTATTGCACTTATAATTTTTCTTAGCTCATGGTCCTAGCCATCTATCCAAGCTTCATAATATTCATGCCCTAGCCACCCAATTACCTATCCTTTAGACTAATCTGTTGGAAGCTGAAGTGCTCACTCTACAGGCTGGTCAAAAGGAAAAGGAGATCTCCAACCTATATTCTTCCCTTTGCAAATTGTCTTTTGATGGACTAGTGAATAAGCTTAAGCTCAAGTCTCTGCAAGCCAAAATAATTTCCCTTTAAGATAAGATTCTACCTTGTAGACACAAAGACAACTTGCGAGGGAGCTATTTAGCTAGAGAGGAAAAATTGGTATGATTGCAGTTAGAAACAGACAACGACCAAGCTTTGCTAGAGAAGAAAAAGGCAGCCAGTACAAACTTGCATACTTTGTTTTCCTCCATTTTTTTAGTTCCACATTGGCCTTACCCTCTTTTGTAATCAATTCTTTTTACTGACAAATATTATTTCTTTCACATGCTTTATTGTTCATTATTGAAATAATATTGCCTTAATGATTGTGATTATAGGGATCGATTTGCTTTTAGATATTTTCTTTTGCCTAAATCCACCATCACATTTCTCTTAGGTTAGAATGATTAAAATTATCTTTTATGAATTGATTGAATTTCCAGATATTGTAATACGAAGGTCTACCATGATACTATCCCCAAATGCGAATTGGGTTCGTCATTTGTCATACCAAATTATTTTGTTAATAATTCGACAACTTTGATCATTTTCATCTAGGCATAAAATAAGGTTATCATGATAAAAATATTGTCTAGATAATCATGCCCAGTATTTAATTTAATGGTCGTTAATTTTTAAAAGAATCATTTTCATAGCTTAAGCTACCATCCATTTTAGTTTTGAGTGGTCTATGATAATCCTTTTCTTTCTTAGGTAAGTAAAAGTATTGCCCAAGGTTGACTGTTTGTGGGCGGTTAGATTCCTCAAGGTATAAGCTTTCATCATCCTTAGTCCTTGACCATTGTGTTTCCAAGCACCTAGTTCTATTTGATCATTCACCTCTTGGCCCTAAGATTGAGAATGCCACATAGTGTAGACCATATCCTCATATGGGTCACTTGATAAATGACCAAGCGTAGTGATTTCTAAGTTAAGCTTAACCCAGTTGTTACAGTTTGTCCATTCTACTATGACAATCCCTAAGCGGTTGATATTATCATGTAGGTTCATCATAGCATCTTGCATATCTGTGCAGGCTGCCCATGTTTCATCCACAATCGACTAAAAGGCTCTCTCGAATATCTTAGTACAAATTGATCGATAAGTCAATTTGTCTTATCTAAAGATTGAGACTTCAATCAGGTGCATGAAATCGTTTGATCCTAGATAATATTCCAAATTATCAGTCAATTTCATCAGCATCTTTATATCTTCATAAAAATCCTAGCAGGTCCCACTAGGCGTGCCAAAATGTTGTTCGGTCTAGAATTGTTATGGGTTCATTGAGCTTGCATTTATCAGGAGTGCCTTGGATAAGTGAATAAACAAGTGAAGTTCTATTTAGCTCAAAAAGAAAGAAATGAGAATAAGAAGAGTCCTGAAGGAGGAATAGCAAAGATGAGAGGACTAAGAGAGAAATATAAGAACTTAGAGGGTTGGAAAAGAAAGGAAAACATAAGATGGCTTGAGTGCGTTTAAGTAATTTGGTTAGTTTGTATAGATTTTGCATATCAATTACAACATAGTTTATCTTATTTTTAGGGATCCTAAGAATGACCTTAAAGCAATATGCACCTTCTAGAAAATATATACAAAAATGCAAAAAGTCCAAAATACATGTATTATTTACAATTTATGAGTTTTAGGCCCAAACAATGTCAGATCTATATTTATTTTTTTCAGAGTCAATACATAATTTTCTAAAAGAAAGAGGTCAAAATGTGAATAAATTGAATTTTATGGATTAACATAGACAAATATACATATATATTAGAAAATATTAAAAAAAAAAAATTTCAATTGACTGCTCTTTTTATTAAATGGATCCGCCATTGGGCCCAAATGACCCTCTTGGCACTATTCCAACTGTATAATGTCGTTGTCCAAATTTTGAAAATTCGGACCTCTAATTTGGGTTTGATTTTTGGATTGGCCTCAACTATTCTCATAACATATTAGTAGAAAATGTGTTCTAACTTTAGTAAATGACTAACTTTTTTTTTGTTGAGTGACTAAACATTAATTGGAAATTATATTTGATATTTGGATGTATTAGAAAATATTTAGTAGAATATCTCGAAGATGTTTGAACTTATATGAATTTTATATTTTCTTTTATTTTAAATATCACATGAGAACTTATTTTAGAAAAATATGACAATATGACTGATGGGTTTAGTATATTATAAAGCTAATTGAATTAAATAAATTGAATTTGAAATGCTTTGATTTAGTTTAGTTTAGTTTTTAGTATATTCTATTCAAATTTCAGTTTCCATAAAAAAATAAAAAATAATAAACTTTTTTGTCGCGTGGGAACACACTAGGTTGTAAGGTTGCACAAAAATAACTAAAAAATTGAATAAATTAATTCAATTTATTTAATTTGTAAGTTTGCTTTCATAAAATTAACGCAATTTCATGCGCTAAAGTGCCCATAAACTTATTCCTTGTTCCATTTCCACTGTTCCACATGCCACTCCTAGAAAGTATAAAATAAAATATACATGGGCGTGGCTTTAACTAAAGCCAAAAAGCCTTCCTCTTTGGCCTCTCTGGCGTTCTCTTCAACCAATGAATCCCATTACAAGTTCCATTCTTGGCTTGCAAGCTTCCTTTAGAACCACGGGGATTTTGTACGTCATAAAGTGAGCACATGATGTACCTATTGTCTTGACAGTCTGGGTAATGATAGGTCTAACATTTGCTCATTTCTTTTTTATACTTTTAACAATTATCTTTACCTAAATTTTCTACATTATTGTGTTGCCTTTATTTATTCTTAGACCATTTTTTATAATTTTTAAGTCAGTGATTCCTTAACATAGTCATAAAGTCTCTTCAACGAAAATGACAAATAATAACTCAGTTCAACATTTTAACATTTTATTAGTTAAAATTTTAAATTTTGTTATGAAATGAGTAGATGTCTCTTGTAATATAGAAGTTTTATTCATTATTAGTCTACAAATATATTTAATGTAAAAATATATTCCCTCATTTATGTACCACTCATTTCCTCAATTAATATATTATCAAAGTTGTTCGGCCTTTATAGTTTTCGCATTAGCTTTGTGAATTCCAAAATAAAAACTTTTGATGATTTTTATTATTTTTACAAATTTATTTTATTTGTAGCTACTAAGTATAATTATATGTTATACGCACAGTAACTTTAAAGCTATTTTATTTCCCTTGACAAACTAACAATTCAATTGTTTATTTCTTTTTCTTTTATTGCAAGCTAAAAAAGAAAAAAAAAGAATTCATCTTTTATTGATTGATGTGTTGCCTAATGTGTATTGGGACTCAATTATGTGCTTTCTAATGCGACATAACATTGATGTTGTGGCTATGGATTATCAAAACTAAAATGGGAACTTGAATTCCTTAATGCTTGCAACAATTTGACTTTCGATATAAATATATAAAAATAGAACTTGAAAAGCTAATATGGCACAAATATAGAGCTTTGATGTGATGATTTTGCAAGGGAAAAATATGCTAGGTTAGGCTTTATAATTAAAAATATTTCAATACCCATTGTTGATCATGGTTTCAGCACCAAACTCTAGAAAATTCTACTACGTTTCCAACGGTGCAAGAATCAGTTTGATCGAATGTAGTTTGGGCCTCAAAAAGACTCCTGGAAGCCCAAAAATCCTAAAAACAAAAAGGCAGGAGCATTTTGGTAATCAACCAAGATCAGCACCGGCCACCCTAGCGGCAGCGCCGATTAGCCCTACGCTAGTGCCAATCAGGCTGCCGCCGGGACACCCCACTGGCGCCGATCAAGACATCACCGACACCTGTCAAGCTAGCTCAGCCACCCCCTTTGCATATAAAGGCACACTCTCCACCTCATTCAAGCACCTCTTATTGCTTAGTCAAATGCTTCTCAAGCATCAATGAGTCTCACTCTCACTTTTTACAATTCTAAAATCACAAAGTCCAACTTTGTTCTTCTTCCTTAGTTGAGTTAAAAGCTCAACTTGGCTCTCAAAAGTTGATCTTTTCGACTTTCAATCACGCTTTGACCATCCTCAAGCCAAAGCTACTAGTTAATTGATTCATTATTAATTAAATCTAGCAATTAATTAATAATTTGTCATTTATCAATATTATAAGACTATAATACGGGTCCTCGCGCCCTACCTTAGCTTATATTGAAGGAAGACTCAACCTCTTTAGTCCACAAATCATCGTGGAGCTTCAATCCTGCTGCGTCACAAGCACGAGGGTATAATTGCTTAAACTTAAACCTTTGTCAATTAACCCAGGCCACCCGACACTTTATCAACTGTCAAAGCCTAGTCCGTCTGTCACCATGCATGCTTTAATCCCAGTTGTCTAGTAAACTAAGTCTGGTCCAACCGACAAAACCACAAAATCATTTTTCAAACTAAAGCTTCGAATCAATCGGCAAACTAGTAAGCCCCTCTAAAGAGTGGCATCCTTAGAATCCTAACATCCTAATCGATGGTAGAATTTTGTGTGCCCTGATCCTCATACAAACCACGTACGAAGGCATACCTATGGATTTCAGCCTAGGTAGCAGACCCCTGATCGAGACTTAGGGGAATGTGTTGCACGACCTAGAATCCTCGATAAACGAGGCTAGAGTCGAGCTCCAGTCCGAATTAAACACCTTTATTTCATTTGCTTACTCTTAATGAATGCACTTTATTCCAAATATTGCCATGCATTATAAGTATGTTCATGCATTGATAAACTGACATTCACGATAAAAAATTTTTGACTTTCAATTAGACCCAAACTTTTGATCTATATGCAAAAGAAGTCGAAAACCCAGTCCTCGAACCCAAGGATTTGAGGCTAGTGCATTTTATCTATTGTGGCACACTAAAAGGAGTCAATCACGGTGTTTTTACCTTATATTTTCCCCGAAGACAAAAATAAATTAAGGTGGCGACTTTAACACACAACACATAATCAAAGCACTCCAAAGAGCCAACTTGACATCACTCAAGCGCTAAATAGAGCCATAAAATTGATAAATTGGTAATCAGATCAAATTAATCAAATAAACTAGTCACAACAGGACTAACAAAATAGAACAAGTGAACCGCAGCAGGGTTCCACCCAGTTTCTCGTGATGAACCAACCAATGGGCCCATCTGGTTAAGACTCTGTCCTTCAGATATTTCCCACAATGCTCGAGAGAGGGCTCACAGGCTGGCAAACATCTTTTAAAACATCTTTTTTCAAACCAAAAAATGTAAATCGAATAGGCTTCGGATCTTCAGTTTGGGTCTAATCAAAAGTCACCTTGCATACATTCAGATGCATCATTTGGGATCCTTTTCTGTCATTAGAATTAAACAAACTAAGTTGCTATTATCACTTTGGGGTAATCTTTTTAGAGCTGTCCCGCATCGAGAAAGCTGCCTACTTATCTAGCGCACCTATGTTCCTTACGATCGGATAAAGGGTTTGTTGTACCAATCGTTCCATTTGATATGACATGGTTAAATGACGAGGTATATACCAACTTTAGTGGATGGGACCCTCAAGCCAATCTACCAAAAGCATGTAATGACCCTAGATCCGATTTCTAGGATTATATGCATCCTACATCATGAAACCATTTTGGCATAACATTCATGTACTCTAACATTACATGTTATGGACCAAGAGTCAATTCACCAACTAGTGGTAACATAAAACACCAACCAGTGGTATCGCATACACCAACCAGTGGTAACCAAACACCAGCTAGTGCTATCCCATACACCAACCAGTGGTAAACCATAAACACAAATCCAGTGGTCAAACCATACACCAACCAATGGTACTCCATACACTAACTAGTGGTATCCCATACACCAACTACTGGTAGGCCCTAAACATCATCTAGTGGTAACCTAAACACCAATCCAGTGGTGTCCCATACACCAATCGAGTGGTAACCTAAACACTAATGAAGTGGTCAAACCCATACACCAATCGAGTGGTAACCTAAACACTAATCAAGTGGTCAAACCCATACACCATCCAGTGGTAACCCATACACCAACCAGTGGTAACCCGTACACTAATCCAATAGTTAAACTAAACACCAACAAGTGGTAACCTAAACACCAATCCAATGGTATCCCATACACTAATCCAGTGGTAACCTAAACAATAATCCAATGGTCAAACCCAAACACCATCTAGAGGTAACCTATACACCAACCAATGGTAACCCATTCACCAATCTAGTGGTCAAACCATACACCATCTAGTGGTAACTTAAACACTATCTAGTGGTAACCCAAACTCCAATCCAGTGGTCGAACCAACACACCAACTAGTGGTCAAACCCATACATCATCCAATGTAGCCCGTACACCAAACAGTGGTAAGCCATACACCAACCTGTGCTATCCCACAATGGTAATCCATACACAAACCTGTAGTAATACATACACCAACGAGTGGCAACCTAAACATCAATCCAGTGGTATCCCATACACCAATCCAGTGGTAACCTAAACATCAATCCAGTGGTATCCTATACACCAATTAGTGGTAAACCCTAAACATGATCCAGTGGTAACCTAAACACCAACCCAGTGGTATCCCATACACCAATCCAATGGTCAAACCAATACACCATCCTGTGGTAACCCATACACTAATCTAGTCGTCAAACCATACACCATCCTATGTTAAACCTATACACTAACTAGTGGTAACCTAAACACCAATCGAGTGGTATGCCATGAACTAATCTAATGGTATCCTATACACCAATTCAGTGGTAACCTAAACACCAACCTAGTGGTCAAACCAATACACCAACCAGTGGTCAAACCCATACACCATCCAGTGGTATCCCATACACCATCCAGTGGTATCCCATACACCAATCTAGTGGTAACCTAAATACTAATCTAGTGGCATCCCATGCACTAACCAGTGGTAAACCCTAAACATCAACTAATTGTAACCTAAACACTAATCTAGTGGTATCTCATTCACCAATTCAGTGGTAATCTAGTGGTCAAACCAATAAACCATCTAGTGGTAACCCATACACCAATCCAATGGTCAAACCATACACCTATCCAGTGGTCAAACCAAATGCCATCTAGTGGTAAACCTGCACACCAAACCAATGGTCAACCTAAGCACTAAACAAGTGGTCAACTTAAACACCAACTAGTGGTAACTTAAACACCATTCAATGATAACTTAAATACCAATCCAATGGTTAGCCTAAGCACTATCAAATTACCAAAAGCCCCGAAACCGAACATGAGCATCCTAGATTAATCTAAAGCATTAAATCCAACCTAAGCACTTTCATTCCCTAAAATTGGGGGCAATGCCCAATTCATGCCATCAAATCTTAGCTCGTGCATTGCTTCCTCTTATCCAAAGCCTCAAAACCTGACCTGAGCAACCCAGATGAGAAAGCCTTAAATCAAACCTAAGTAATATCATTCCCTAAAACTGGGGGCAATGCCCGATTCATGCCATCAAATCTTTGCTCGTGCATTGCTTCCTCTTATCCAAAGCCTCAAAACTTGACTTGAGCACCCAGATTGCCAAACCCTTGAATCAGACCTAAGCAATTTCATCCCCTAAAACTAGGGCCAATGCTCGAGTCATGCCATTAAATCTTGGCTTGTGCATTGCTTCCTCTTATCCATGCCTTAAAATTTGACTTGGGCACTACAAGTTACCAAAACCTTAAATCAAACCTAAGCACTTTTATTCCCTAAAACTGGGGGCAATGCCTGAATCATGCCATCAAATCTTGGCTTATGCATTACTTTCTCTTATCCAAAGCCTCAAAACCTAACCTGAGCACCCCAGATTACCAAGGCCTTAAATTTGTCCTAAGCACTTTCATTCCCTAAGATCGGGGGGCAATGCCCAAGTGATGCCATCAAATCTAGGCTCATGCATTGCTTCCTTTTATCCAAGGTGATGGGTTTCGAGACCATAAAAAATAATTCCTGCTCTTCCTATTCTAAATGATTTGTAGAAGTGGTGAGAAGGGTCGAACCCTAGAGACTAACGTGAAATGTTTTGTAATTTAAGACCAGTAATTAAATAGTAAAATAAAAATGGGGGGTAAAGTAGGAATCAAGAAGTAACTAAGGTAACCAAAAAGTGATAAAATAAAGAATTAAAATCAATGGAAGAAAAGATTGAGCCAAAGGTGATAAAATAAAGAATTGATCATTGACACAAAGATCATTCAATAATTCAAAAGATCGACAGGTTATAATCTTTGAACAAGCGTCTTCGAAATGTTAGATTAAACAGACAAGCACTAGAATAATCTCTAACTAGCAAACAACCCTAAACAAGCGATAGAATTTAATTTACTAGCAGCAATAAAAAGTAAAAATACCCTGCCCTATTTAACAAACTTAATAAGCAAAGTTCATTTAAAATAGATTGTGAGTTTTCATAATATAATCCAAAAGTCTAGTCACAATCAAATTATATTATTTGCTACTGAATCAATTCCATTTAGACAATACGAATCTAATGGGCCCTTATTGAACAAATAACAAGAAAATAATTGAGATGGAGTTTCTCATCAGATCTAGAAAACACACAAAAATCAGTCGAAATTAAAGATGAAAGTTATTACATTAAGATCTCATAATCTTGAAGAATACCTACTTGAAATCAACCTTTGACTGAAATGAAATAAGTTAGCCACTCATGGCTATGAAGAAAACAAAGAATAATAAACCCTAAAAAGAGTTACTGCTATCTTTATAAGTGAGGAGGGGAGATGATCCCCTTTACAAACTTTAAGATACTGTACATAATGGAGGAAAGGAAAACCTAAGAAAATATCTTTTAAATTGAGTATCTATCCAAATCCTTTAAATGATGGGCCAACTTGTATTTTAAATGGTATTTTCGTAACTGGCAAAGATCTCCAACAGCTCTAGTCACATCTCTACTATGCTTGCCCAAGCACAAGTTCAAAACTTCCGAAAGGCTTTATTCTATTGTGGATCCGCCTTTACAATGCTTGCCCAAGCGCAATCTCAAAACTCCCAGAAGGTTTTCCAGGAATCTAGTTCTAACTTGGTCTGTTTCATCATAAACTCTAAAAATTGATCTTCAAATCTTCTTTTTGAATAAATCTAGTATAACCTATGGAAAACATGAAAACCAAATGAAAATCCTCATTTCAACCAAAAAGTATCAACAAATGATAATTAAACAAGGGATATTTTATGCTAAATTAACTAGTTATCAAATTTCCCCACACTTATCCTATGCTTGTCCTCATGCATGGCCAAAATTCTCAATCAACCCCACATAGGAGTTCACTTCACCTTACCACAGCATTCTCTAACAAAAGATTGAAAATTTAAAAAGAAAAGCAAGCAAGGTAATAATCATTCATCATTTATTCCATCAACCCCATGCTAGTATATAACAACCTCAAAGCATCCTTTTAAGTATAAAACACAAAGACTTGGAAAATTTATGCACGCAAAATATTAGGTTCCATAAGAATTTAAGTTGTTACACCTTAAAATATAAGGTTAACCTATTAAAGGATAATACTCTAGGATTTGGTGCAACTTTGGAAAACTCATGTGCATTACTGCTTTTTCCATCCTCTTTTTATTTTTTTTTATATTGTAACTTTTAGATAATTCATGTGCATTATCGCTATTTTCGTTCTCTTTTTATTGCTCACCTTTTACATCGCTTTGCGCAATTTGTACCTTCCATCCTTTCAAATCATACATCCAATACCTAAGAGTTGTGCTTTAGATAAGTTAAACAGAGTTTTGAACATGCACAATAGTGAATTAAGCACAAGCAATTTAAAAGTTTCACCTATTAAATGAAGCCAAAATGATTTGTACAAAATAGAATGATTAAGGGATGCTATCTATGGTATGGAGAAGAGGGAAGTCTACAATAAAGACTACTATTACCTTGTCTAAAATCCCAAAAATTCAATCTAATGTAAAGAAATTAGTTAAGGACAAAGAACTCCTCGCAGGAGGTCAAAAGAGAATATCAATCACAGTTTTAGGACAAGCAAGAAATTTGGAAATAAAATTTGGGTGTGCAAAGTAACCAAAATTTCCCATGGGATAAGCACTAAACACTTAACCAAATGCTCAAAAAGAAAAATTGAAAAAAAACTGAAAATCAAGAAATAAAACACTTCCAAAATCAAACTCCTCCCCCACACTAACTCCTTATAATGTCCCCGATGTGGAATTATCAACGAGATGAAGGGAGTCCCAAAAAGAATATGAAAGATGGAAAAGAAAGCAAGAGAAATCCCTGTGGAGGAGGCTGTGCTAGTGCTAAGCTGAAGATGGGGGCCAAGGTAACCCCAAATGGTGCGAGATAGTGGCAGCGTGGTATGGACTTTAGTGACTGTGGAAGTAAGAGAATCGATCTTGTCCTCTAAACCCTCGATGTATGAGGCCAAAAATGGTGAAGCCACTGAGGGAACATCAGGAGGGGCTGACGTCGAAGGAGCAGCTGTGGTTTCCTTTCTTTTATGGAAGACGTACCTATGTCGTAGAACTATTAGACCTAAAAGAGCAAAAACAAAAGAACCACCCTCCTCGTGGCTTAATAAACCCATGGAGTCCGAAATAGATAAATCTAATGGAGGCATAGCACAAGCAACATGAAAGTCATTATCATCAATGTCGAGGACACCCTGTCTAATAGCCAACATGGTAATAATGGAGCCTAAAAGCATGCCTCATCTAGTGACAATGATGTTTTCAAATTGGGTGGCAAGCCAAAAACCAAGATTCAGTCGCCGCTTAATGACCATACGCCATAGGAAAAATAACTCAGGTTTGGAGAGAACGGTGGTGTCCTCAGTGCAACAAGAAAAGGTGGAAGCTAAAAAGGGGTGAATATGTCTTAATGTGGCATTTTGAATAAAGTTAGCTTTAGATCGACCAACATGGAAAATGATATCAAACTGACCAGTGAGTATCCTATATGCGTCTAAAGCGTGAAAATCATCAGGATAATTGCAATAGGCACCCAAATAATCAGAACTCCTGGCAAATTCATTGTCAATGATACCCAAGGCAATATTAAAAGAGGTAACAGAAAAACTGAGCATACAACCCAACAACCTAAATTGAATGGTATCAGACGTACACAGTCGGAAAGACTTTGATGAATGATTAAATTCAAAAGTAGAGTAAAATTCAAGACAAAGCTCGATGTACATAGGATACTGATAGAAAAAGAACTCCCTCCAATCAATAGTATCAACAAAACCACAAAACTCATCATGCAATTGAAGCGCAACAAGGGATGGCACATCAACAAATTTACAGGGTACAATTTCAAGATGTTGAACGAAAGCATACCTGTTCTTGTGGACAATTACATCAAAATGCAATGCACCATTCAAATCAGCTAGTCCAAGAGGGTATTGGCTCTTACCTTTTCGTATCTTAGCGCGACCCTGCAGTGGAGCCGGATCATTGTCAGTGTGGCCAGTGGAAGTAGGTGGAGGGACAGCAAGCGAGGTATGATCAGTAGACACAGAAGGAGTGACTGTAGAGTCAGACCTGTCGGAAGGTGGCTGTCGCGTGGCTCACTGCTTGGGTGTTCCGATAGAATGCACAGTGCCTTGAGTGCACTGGGTCTAGGATCGGGTCTGACGGCATGAGGAGGAGGCAGGAGGCAAAGGTAGAGGCGAAGCCTCTTGGGGTTATTACTAGTGTCGGGAACGGGCGGCGTTGGAGGTAATGTTAGATTAAAGAGGGGTGGCTACACAGTCTATCGAAGCTATCGCACGACAGTGTTGGCGATGGTGTGGTGGGATGCCATGGTCGCGGTACTAAGAAGGAGTCGACCGGAAGCCTAGTAGCCTGCTGCTTTATTTGCGGCATTTAGGGTCCGGCGGAGGGCGGCGGCGCTGTGTTTTGTGCTTTGTTGCTGCAAGTGAAACCAAGAGAGAAAACAATAGTTACCTAGGTTAAATTGGAAGTAAATAGGAAAAGGAATAGTAAGGAATAAATAAAAGGAAAAAAGAAATAAAAAAGAAAATAAAGAAAGAAAAGAAAATTAAAAATAAATATAGGAAACTAAAAAGTACCACTAGTATTACTAAGGGGTAAAAAAACAAAGGGAAATAACAGTATTCATTAAAACCAGTTTAACCATGAAAGGTGAAACCAATATCTCTGGTTTTTAGTGCCTACCCAGAAAAGGAAATACACCCACTGTAGTGAAGGGAAGAAGATGATACAAAAATAATAAAATAATAAAAAAATTGAAAAGAAAATAAAGATAAAAATAAACACTAGGCTTAGGCAAGCCTAGTATTGGGTTGCCTCCCAACAAGGGCCCTAGTTTAATCTCTTAGGCCAAACATTCTTGCCTTACTCCACCATGTTAGCACTGGCCAAATATATCTCCTTTGGCTCAGAGACTGTGAATCCTTCATAGAATGGCTTGAGACGGTGGCCACTAACGTTAAAAATCTTGTCAATTCCCAGGCTCCTAATTTCTACTACACCATGAGGAAACACATTAGTAACAACAAAATGTCCTATCCATCTAGATTTTAATTTGCCAGAAAATAATTTTAATGTGAAGTAAAAAAGTAAAACTTTTTATCGAATTTCAAAATTTTTTCTGGACACCATTTTATCATGGAAAGTTTTAGTCTTATCCTTAATAGAGCTTGGCACTCTTATAAGCTTCATTTCTGATTTTCTCCAGTTCTTGTAATTGCAACTTTCTCTACTCACCCGCTTCATCTAATCTCATGTTGCACTATTTAATTGCTCAGAACGCATGGTGTTCTAACTCCACTGGTAGCTGACATGGCTTACCAAAGACTAAATGATATAGGGACATACCGGTGGGCGTCTTATATGCTGTCCGATAGGCCCAGAGAGTGTTATCTAGTTTAAGGCTCTAGTCCTTCCTAGTCGAATTAAATGTCTTCTCTAAAATAGACTTTAACTCTTTGTTAAAGACTTCAGCCTGTCCACTCGTTTGAGGATGGTAGGCTATGGAAACACTGTGTGTAAAGCTATATTTCTTCAAAAGACTAGCCATGATTTTGTTGCAGAAATGAGTCCCTCGGTCATTGATGATAGCTCCAGGAACTCCAAACTTGCAAAAAATGTTACTTTTGATGAAACTTACCAAAGTTTTGGCATCATCAGTCCTGATAGCTTTGGCTTTCACACACTTTGATACATAATCCATAGTAAGTAGAATGAATGAATTTCCATAGGATGATGGAAACGGTCCCATGAAATTGATGCCCCACACGTTAAAGATTTCACATATCAATAAGGATGTGAGTGGCATTTGATCTCTCTTACTCAAATTACTGGTCTACTGGTAGCACTCACAAGTCTTGCAAAACAAGTACAAGTCATGGACGATAGGCTAAAACAAACCACAGTCTAGTACTTTGCGAGTAGTCCAACAAGGTCCAAAGTGCCCACCACATGCATAAGAATGACAGAATTGTTGTACATCTTGAATCTCTATATCCACTATGCATCTTTGGATAACGTGATCAAAGCAAAACTTCTAAAGGTAAGGGCCATCCCATACATAGTATCTAGATTCCCTACGAAGTTTGTCTTTCTTAGCCCTTGATAATTCTTTTGGAAGTGATGCTGTAATAAGATAATTGACAATGTCAGCCAACCATGAAACAAATTTATCATTTAAACCATAAAGATATTCATCTGAAAAGTCATCTTTTAAAGGAGATAGCCTTTTATTGAATGTTAGCAGGCTGAGATGGTCAGCAACTAAATTTTCTAGCCCTTCTTGTCCTTTTTTTCTATATCAAACTCCTGAAGGAGTATCCAACGAATCAGTCAAGGCTTTGACTTCTTCTTAGTGAGCAAATATTTATGAGCTACGTGATCGGCATATACAGTGACTTTGGTCCCTGGCAAGTAGGACAGAATTTTCTCCAATGTAAACAAAATTGCAAAAGCTCTTTCTCTGTGGTAGAGTAATTGCATTGTGCACTATCCAGCGTTGTTGATGCATAGTAGATCCCATGTGGATTTTCTTGATTTGTTGTCCAAGAACAGCTCCCACAGCGTGGTTGCTTGCATCACACATGATCTCAAAAGGATATTCCCAATTTAAAGGCTGAATAATTGGCGTAGAAATTAATTATTCTCTCAACTTGAGACAAGCCTTTGGGCACGCTTCATTGAACTCAAATCATGCATCCTTCTAATGTAGCTGACATAAAGGTTATGCCACCTTTAAAAAGTCCTTAATGAAACACCTATAAAATCCTACATGACAAAGAAAAGAACAAACTTCCAGCACGTTGGCGGGGTAAGGTAAAGGCTTAATCACATCAATTTTAGCTTTATCCACCTCAATACCTTTTGAGGACACAACATGGCCTAAAATCAAACCTTGTTCCACCATAAAATGATATTTTTCATAGTTCAAAACCAAATTTGAGTCCAAACATCTTTCCAATAACTTTGTGAGGTTAATCAAACATGCATCAAAAGATTCACCATAGACGGTGAAGTCGTCCATGAGAACTTCTGACATTTTCTACATAGTCTAAGAATATACTAACCATACACCTTTGGAATGTTGCTAGAGTATTGCAAAGTCCAAACAGCATCCTTCGATAGGTAAAAGTGCCAAAAGGACAAGTAAAAGCCATTTTGTCCTAATCTTCAGGTGCCATCGATATCTGGAAGAAACCTTAATAACCATCAAGACAATAATAGTGAGAACATCCAGCTAACCTCTCAAGCATCAGATCAATGAAAGGAAGTGGAAAATGGTGTTTTCTAGTCGATGCATTTAGCTTTCTGTAATCAATGCAAACTCTCCACCCATTGTGAACTTGGCTGGGCACTAATTCCCCATCAGCATTCTCTATTACAGTTATAACCATTTTCTTGGGTACGACTTGCACTGGACTCATCCAATTACTGTTTGAAATTGGGTAAATCACACTTGAATCTAGTAGCTTCAATATCTCTTTCTTCACTACTTCCATCACCGGTGGGTTTAGGCGTCTTTGAGCTTCTCTCGTTGGCTTACTTCTCTCATCTAACAAAATTTGATGCATACATGTGGATGGGCTCAGCCCTTTAATATCAGTTATGGTCCATTTGATAGCCTCTTTATGCTCACGCAAAACTCGAACCTACTTCTCCTCCTCCACTTTGCTGAGTTTGTTGGAAATAATCACTAAAAGTGTTTCTCCCTCACCTAAGTATGCGTATTTTAGATGATTAGGTAATGGCTTCAACTCCAACTTAGGTGTCTACAAAACAGATGGCAAAATTTTGGTGTGAGAAGAAGATAATTTCAGATTACAGGTTTTATTTTTCAAAGGCCTAACTACCTCCATTTCGTACACCACTTCCTGTAATGTTTCGTTAAGTGAAAACTTTTCTTCAAGCTTACCCAGGTTGTCGACATCAATGCTCCTGCACAATACTACAATGAGTGCATCATTAACATCATGCTAAAAAAGATCTTGAGTTAAAGGATCGACACCATCAATACTACAAACATGAGACACATCACATGGATATTTCATGGCGTCATACACATTAAACTTCATTATATCTCCATCAAACTCTATGGTAAGTGTTCCATCATGAACATCTATTTTTACCCTGGCTATGCTAAGAAATGGTCTCCCGAGCAAGATTTCAAATGAAGTGGGGGATTTATCATCCTCCATATCCAGTACATAAAAATCAACAGGAAATATCAGTCCATTGACTTGCACTAGAACATCCTCTAAGATCCCTTCGGGGTACACTATCGACCTATCGGCCAATTGAATCACAACAGAGGTGTTTTTCAATAGACAAGCACTTAAACAAGAAAAAATGGACAGTGGTATGACATTTATTAAAGAACCCAGATCACACATAGGTTTCTGAATCCTAATATTATCAATTTTACAAGGTATAGTAAACATACTTATAACACCCCCTTTTTGATCTCGTAGGACCAGGACATGAGATGTTGCATTCTATACCGGAGGCACATATAGGCTTACATATTAGTACAAAACTAGTATCAATGAAAACATAATATAGTAATTAAATGCTCAATTTACAAATCCCTTAAAATTTATAGTGAAAGTCTTTGCAACCCAAACTTGCTTGAATAGTTCGATAATGAAATTCGAGGAAAATTCAAAACCTTTAAATACAATAATGGTAACCCATTAAACATTTCTGAAAAGTTAGGCAAATCCTTTAGAAAATCTCAAGTGTTCCCTTTGGAAATCCAATCAAGAAAATGTACAAACTAATTAATAAAACATTATCAAGATGATAGTAAAGTCCTCAGGAGTCCTTTATACACATTTAATATTTTAATTCAATAAAACGAATATCAAAAGGAACCATCCTCAAATCCAAATTTAATAGATTCCAAGGTACCAAAAGTCCAATCTTGAAATAATAGTCCAAGTACATACGGAACAAATCAAAATCCTCAAGGAGTTTAAAGGAATAAAAACAATTGTGTTTAGTTAAAATATAAGCGCCACACATTCAAACCAATGCTCTCATTTTTTTTAAACCTAACACATGCCATGAGTCTATAGTATAGACTCACACTCTAGTCTGGAAGCAGAAGATCTTCTCTTTAGACACATGCACTTGAGATCCACAACAAACAACTCACGCAAGTTAAAAACATGCACTTGAGATCCACAGCACTTGAGACACACCCAAGTTAAAAACATTGCGCTGAGTATAAAACTCAGTGGTACTCAACAATTATATGTAATCACATAGCATACAGGTATGGTCCATTGAAACCATACACATCAGCATAATATATATATCACTTATTATAGAAGTCCACATTGTCACTACATGTTTCTAGACAAAAACTCATAATCAATTCATATACAAGTTTACTTGCATTACAGAAAATCACTTCAATCAATATATATAAGAACAAACTCATATAGGTGTTTATTCACATAGCAAGCAGTTAAGTAATCTTAAAGGGTTCTATTTGAAGCCTAATATAAGAAATACAAACACTTAGGTATTAATGATCATATTTCTTCATATTCAAAATGTACACTTCATTAAAACGTCATTAAGACATAAACTACATCAGAATGAATTTCAAAATATATTCCATATTAGATAAATTTAGAGCATATCTATAATTTCAATATATTATTAGAATATGTACCATAATAAATGGATGACAGTCTCAATGCTAAGTCAAAACGTTATTAGCATCATTGACAAATTAGAATACTAGCAATCTTATTGCCAAATTAGAATATCATTGGAACATATATACAATTATAGAACTATTTTAGAACACGTACTATTACAGTATGATATCAAATACATTCTTTAATCTTTTTATTTACGGGCCTTATTAATAACTCAGAAGAAATAAAAGCCGACTAGGAATCAAATTTAGAATCAAAATGACATAATAGCCAACAGAACAGATTAGGCAGAGGCCTACAAAATGTTGGTGTGCATCCACAACCTGAGTAGGACGCTTTGTGTCCAGCATATGATCATAGCTCAAATCCAGTAATCAGTAGCATGCACAATATATCAGTATCAGTATTTCCACATTCGTACAACTATTCAACCAAGTACATAATAAGGGCCTAGATATTTAGTTATAGTTCTTTACATTTGCATTAGAGTCCAATCACAGATAGAATATCAAAAGTTCACCTATAGCATCACAAGGATTCACAGACATACCTGATTGCATCTTCAACCTTATTATACATAAAGGAACTCATAGGTCCCCATGTGTCACAATAATCATAGCATAATCCAAATCAAATCTCATAGCATGCTTTATTTCAGAAATAGATAACCATATTGTAGCAAGTACTCAACCAAGACCATAGTTAGAGCCCATTAGTTCTTTTAGGTTGATTTAATTTCATTTTCAAGTAACATCAATAAAATCTAGAATATTCATTCTCATGTACATAAAATAGATAGTTCAAGTCACTTGATTAAGGTACGTAGCATTAATCCATATATGTCTTAGTCCAATATCACTCAAGATAGCAAGCAAGTAAGCATACCTGTTGCATAGCATTAAGCCTTCCACGACACAATTCCAAATTGGTGTTACCAAGTCAAATTCACACACTTAGTTCATGGTAGTTTATAGGTCAAGCAAATCAGCATTACACTAGCAAAGTTCTAGTGTGTCTTTTAACATCTTATTATATTATGCAAGTAAGCATAATATCACACATCAAGTTTAGCTCATATCATATGAAAGACCAATCACAAGCCACCTTAGCTAATGTTTATTTCAACATGCAATCATGCAACACATAACATTAGAATTGAATAGATCATTAGGATAATAAATTCATCAAATCAAAACCATTTAACCAAATTCTTCAATTTGATTTCATAGTCCAATATTAACCCAAAGTTACTTAATTGTCACATTTAGACTTACATTCAATTCTTTGGTCATGTTAACTAGTACAATCAAGTAATAACTCTCAATTAAAATTAACTAAACATGGTTCCTATCTTATGTGTTCTTATTTGACTTCCATATGATATATTAGTCACATTTAAGGAAGATTCTAAAGTTTACAACATCAAGGATACACTAGGTATACATTTAGAGTATTTTGACATGATTAGGGGGTAAAAAATACACAATCACACTTTGAGGGTCAGGATGTCCATGGCCTGGGCGTGGTCTCTAAAATTTCCACGGCCTGGGCGTGTTGGCATTTTGTGTGCAAACCAGTTTTGGTATTTAGATTATAAATTGAGTTATAAGCATCCAAATTAGACATAAGAAGATGCATTGGAAAGATAACATGTAAATATACAACTTTCATGTAGAACTCTAGTCATAATTTGGACATCTTATTGGTCAAAATGGCAAAAAAATTTGAATATACAAGTTTGATGCCATGACAGAATCAATTTTGGTATTCAGATCATAAAGTGAGCTATGGGTATCCAAATTAGACCAAAAAAGATGTTTTGGAAAGCTAAGAAGTAGAGCTACAACTTTTGTGAAGGGCTCACATATTGATGAAAAAAGTAAAAGTCCAAAAATTAGTTTGAAACTGACCCAATAACACATTCAGAATCAAAATTTATCAATTCATGCAATTCATACAAAAATTTCCAATTTTACACTTAAAAACATCAGTTCTCAAAATCGATAAATGAGAGAAGAAGGATGTTTATGATCACCAACAAAAATAAGTAAAATCAAACAAAACACATAATTGCAGAGTACAAACCTCATATCGCACAATAGCAACTCAACTTCACAATCATGCCTTCTCTTTGCCCTTATCAACCTTAGAAGGTCTACCCTTCTCTTGATTATGAAATCCTTCTATGATCACAACCCATTTGAGCCTTCAATCACTAATATGATATTAATAACTCTCAAATTTGTTATTTGATTACAGGTTTCTATGGTGGAGATCATAGGAAATGGAAGAAGAGTTTCTTCCTTCTCTCCCTTTCTCTCTTTTTGTCTTGTGTGTGTGTGTGTGTGTGAAGGTGGCGACACTCTCATCTAAAATGAGAGTGTTGACCACTCTTATTAGATTTAGGGCAAAAAATAAGTTTTCTGTTTTCTTTATTACACAAAATGACCCATAATCCAATAAGCCTACTAATTTAACAAAAATCCATTTATTAAAATACCCAATATGGAATATCAATAAATATAATTAAAACTATATTTTGATAAATAATTCCTTTAATACTTATTAGTTATCAATAAATCATATTTGAAAATCAAATTCCAATAATTGGAAATAAATACCAAATTAATTATTTATTTGCCTAATAAATAGGGAAAAATCATAACAATTGAGCAAAAATATTTATAGTTCAATTTTATCTCATTTTTAATCCCAATCCCAAATATCTTGCTGTAGTTAGAATTGTATCACATTAAATTCCATAAAAAGGCTTCCTAAGGGACAATCTCACAATTTCGCAATCCAAAAATCATTTTGTGTATAAAGGATCACACAAATAACATGCAATGCATAAATCACCATATAGACTCAATAATCATAAAAATATCTAAATTGAAAATTGTACTAAAATCCAATTTGGTACTGATTAGCAAGTAAGTAAGCTATTATTCATAAATTCCAAAAATCAGGGCATTACAACTCTCCCACCCTTAAGAAAATTTCATCCTCGAAATTTTCAACTGTTCTGAATACACCATAAAACTATGCATCTATAATACCATGTTCTTAGTCTAATGGAATCACATATTTTGCTCTAGTATAACATAGTATTCATTAGTCTCATCTATCACTATTCTTAAGTGACATTACCAGTATGACTATCAGAAATGTGCTTCTTGTGTAGTAAAGCCACAAGAATTAAAGTGAAATTATCCTGGCACCAAGTAACACATCAGCTCATAAACTTTTATAAACATTCAAAACATTCGATATATATATATATATAAGTAAACTTATTAGAACACAATTCTCATTAAGAAACTCACATAATCTATTGCGTGTGATAACTACATCACATTATAGAATATGTAAAATACTTTACATCCGCTCTTCTATCATTTAAGAATTCATTTATCTATCACAACTCGATAATTCATATATAATAGGAGATTTCAATGCATAGAATGTAATCAATACTTGTTTAAAATTACAATAAACCACATTATTTCACAATCATTAGATTTTCACATAAGTAGCATAACAGGATCAAGCAAACATTTAAATTTACTAATATAATTCAATTATCTCATATAACCATATTAAATCACCTTGAGTCATATCTTGTACAAGTTCAATGAATGACACATATAATCAATTTAATTCTTTAATTCATAAAGATTTTCTTACTTACAATTACTCATTTGTTCATTATCACAAGTAGAATCAAGTCAAGATATCATTCCATATAAACATATACTCACACACACAATTATATATACCCACTTATAAGTTATTCATATAGGGATATAATTGGCCAATAAAAGCTACCTCATCATCTAAAGTTATTTCCCAAACTTGACATATAGAACATTCATTAATCAAACTAAGACATAAATATTCTACTCAGATATATACATAATACATCTTATTCTGAAATTTCCCATTTTGGGCAGAACATATCTACTAATTCTTTAATTCCAATTAGTAAAAGGGATTCATTTATATTTATATATTATAATTATATATAAATATATAAAAATTTATTTATATAATAATATATTATATAATATATTATATAATAATTATATAAAAATATTTTAAAGAAATTTAAAATATATAAATATAATAAAGATTAAAGAAATATAAATAATTATAGAAGAAAGAAGAATTAATCCATCATTTAATTATTAATTATTCATTTAATAATTAATTAATAATAATAATTAATTAATTAATTATTCATAGCCCTATGTATAGCATAATATATCACTATCCCTTGTACCTTTGTCTCCATAATGTATTTAATGCAATCTATAATGATTATATGGATTATCTTTATCCACTCACTAATTTCACATCATACATAACTGGCATATGTCATTTATCATACTAATAGCCAATTAGACCATTATGGATAGGTAATCTACCATATACTACATCATATCCTATGTTTACAGACTTCTGTGGTTATTGAGTATGATTAAAACCATATAATATCAGACAGGAGTGAGGTAGAGTTAAGCCGGGATCAGTGATCCTATATTAGATGTCATTGTAATAGCCTTGGCCATTGAATGGTATGGCAAGTTGTTAACTGCAGTATGGCCATGATACATTATATCCACGTGGGGGGTTATATGGACTTGGGGTGTAACACCCACTGCCTAATCCCGAAGAACTAGACGGCGGGTGCCACATTCGGTGCCGAAACACGGAACTATTCTACTAATTATCTCCAAATCACACATTAGAAGTAGTTATGTTTCCTTAGTGAGGCAAGTAATTAAAATATAAAATATAGTTTTTAGGGGAAATCTTACGAAAAATAAAATTTCGCAAGAACTTCCCTTAAAAAAAAAGCTTGTCGTACAAAGAAAATATGCACACTTCCAATATAATTCTTCCATACCCCAAAAATCCAATTCAATACAAAATGGCACAAGCACTTATTCATTTCAAGAATATATACATCATTAATCATTCACCACACATAAAATCGAGGATTAATATTTAATCGGCCACCGATTTCATTAAATATAATCTCAATATTTACAACTCCAACATTATTTATAATAAGTCTGTACATGCCATAGTTCACATCT
The DNA here is from genome assembly GCA_948099535.1 of Jatropha multifida. NCBI lineage: Eukaryota > Viridiplantae > Streptophyta > Magnoliopsida > Malpighiales > Euphorbiaceae > Jatropha > Jatropha multifida. The sequence goes on from CANUEX010055857.1 coordinate 25,971, forward strand.
CTATACATATCCTACTCAAAAATAAAGACTACTCTCTGATGGTTCACCTTCGATCTTCAAGTAGCATCCACCGTTCATAGCCTTCGCATGATAAAAATCAACGCGCTGAGTGGAAGACTCAGTGATGCTAAATAATTATAATTTAAGGTAACTAAGCAATAAAACACAACACCTTTGAAAACAAAATACTCAAATCATAAAATATATCAAGCACCGAAAATGTGCTAATTAAATCCAAATATTTGGAAAAAGATAAAGAAATCCACATCTCTTAAATTTTTACTAAACTCAGTATAATTTAGAAAATATCACAAATAACATTATGTTTCCAGTTCCTTATAATGAGATAAAATTCCATTTTTATTTTAATAAGGCTCGTACTAACACCAAAAGAATGTAAGCAGATTCGATCGTGGCCTATGGAAGCGCCACCCACCAATCACACAATCGTGGCCTATGAAAGCACAACCCACCAATATCACACTCATGGCCTATGGAAGCACCACGCGTGGCCTGTGCAAATGTGCAAGCACTACCACAATAATAAGCGCGTCCGCCTATTTATAAGGGCTAAAAACCCAAGCATATGATCATAGCTCCACCAAATATAATGGACTGATAACCCAAGCATGCTCACATATCACAATACATCTCATCATACCACATATCATTCAAGTATAGTAGAGCCAAAATAATTCCATTCTTTCATAAATAAATCTCATTTCTCACCCACCATTTCTTATTCAAAATCATTTCATAATTAACACCTTTTATTTCAAAATATTTCTACTTACAACTTAAGAAAATTACCACATTCTCTTTTTCTTATACTTAATAAAATAAATTCAAATGGAAATATTCAAAATAAATATACTTAATATAGTATAAAAGTACTTAAATCAAGAAATTCCAGTATTTTCGTAAGCCTGACCTTTGCTATGTTTTAAGGATATAACTGAAGTTCTAGGACTTCACATGGAGTGAAACTTAATTCCTTAGAAAGATAAGACAAAATTCTACAAATTTCATGAAGGGACCATAGTCCAGATCATTTTCTAAGAGGGTTAAAGAAACCAAAGAACACAGACAAACAATCCAACACGATTCAGCGCAACCAGTTTTGGTATAAATATCATAAGTTGAGCTATAGGTATCCAAATTGAACACAAGAGGATGATTTAGAAAGATAAGACGTAGAAATACAACTGTTATGAAGAAAATAAGACATTATATTGCCATTTTAGTGGCCAAAATGGACAATCAATTCGGATATACAAGTGAGACATCATAATAGAACTAGTTTTGGTATTTAAATCATAAGTTGAGCTACAAGTATTGGAATTGAACATAAGAGGATGTTTTGGAAAGATAAGAAATAGAGATACAACTTTCATGAGAAATTCAGAAATGGATGCAAATCATAAAGGGGTCAAAAATGACTTATAGTCCCACCTAAGTACACCTCTAACATCAAAATTCATCAAAAACCTAGAAATGGAAAGCTTGAGAAATTGAAAAGGGAGAGAAGGTATTAGTGCACTAACCTTCAAATTAAGCTTTAAAAATCTTAGAAGACTTCACTCTAAGCCTTCCCTTTCCCTTTGTTTGAAGGTTCTCCAATCTCTTCAAAATAG
>CANUEX010055898.1:0-29008 GCA_948099535.1 Jatropha multifida
TGTTCCAGTCGATTTTAACACAGCAGCTAGTTATAGGAGTTGTGTTGGCTTCTTCTGTCCTCTCCGCTTCAAACGACAGTGGCTAACGATCACTTGGGCTTCAGTTGCGTCGACCGGAGCTCCTTATCACGTTGTCTCTCCTCCGTTTGCACCTCTCCTCTTCTTTTCCGGCGAGCACAGCAAGATGCAGCTCGCCCTTCACTGCTCCTCAATATTCCAGCAAATTTCTCTCTCTCAGGTTAGTGTAAAACAACCTCTATTATTCTCAATTAGTTTCCTTTGAGTGATTTAGCTATTGATTGGGTTTTGAAGGAATTTAGAACTCAGGTTTCAATTTGAATAAACTTTCGTGAATTTGATAAATTAAGCCTTAGATGACGAAATTGGTTAGGGAATTGAGTTTTATATATAAAAAGCTACAACCAATATGGAAATTTTGAGGAGTTTTAGAGTCACCAATGCTCCGGCCACCATGGACGGCGGCACCGGCAGTGACTCCGGTGACCTGAGTTTTCAAGAGAGAAATTATTATGCTCTCCGCGTAGAGTATGAATATATAATTAGTTTTACCGTCTGACATCAGTTAATACTTTAGAATGATTAAGAATTTTTATTATTGTAATTTGAGAAGTTGGTTTATAAGCAAATAAAAATGCTGATAATATATATGGATGTTTATATAAATACTAATGAATTGAGATTGAATGTAGCGGTGGTTGTTTAAGGTATTAAAATGCGGATTTAAAATGTAATATTGTGGTAATAATAGTGATAGGTAAGTGGATATTGATATATATGATGCAATGAAAGAGGATGGGAATTATGTAATTGATTTGCCGATGGATGGGCGCAGTGTTGGTTATTGATGTAATATATGTGTTTTATTATTTAAATGTGAGAATTGAAAATGTTGGAGTAGTCCGACTATAGAGGAAATGTTGCCCGATTTTCGGCAAAGCAGCTATCATGAATTCAAATACATGAACTAACAAATAATTAAATAAATAGGACTTGTACTATGTAGTTATAGCTTAAATAAGCAGTTATAAAGACTGTAATTAGCTAGTGAATGAGAATTAAGTTTTTCTTATCAATTATGAATTCTTATTTAGAAATTTCCCTTCTAGATGCTTATAAATTTCTAGATCGACAAGACGAGAGTCAAAAGAAAGCAACATTGAAGATAGTCTTCTTAAGAATTATGAAAAATTGAGTAGAGTTAGATAACTTGCATCGTCCAAGCATTTGCATTCATGCATACATGAATAATATAATATTTTTGTAAAGCACGCATACATAAAGAAATTCCAAATAGGTGTGTATGCCATGAACTGCATCAAACGTATATTTTAGACACTGAAATATGTAAGATGCTAGTTACTTTACAAATGTGTATTTGAAATGAAATATTGTGATTAAATGTGATTTGGTTGTGATGCGCCGTGGAATTAGAATGATGTGGGTCACCATGGGGTGAGAGCGCGGACATGGTGAGAATGTCGACAGTGGGCCATAAGCGGGTGGAGTGGTGCCCCCCTATGCACTTCGTATTTTGATGCACATCGATGATAAAAAAAAGGAAAGAAAAGAAAAAGAAAGAAATACAGGTGGACCGGGTCTGTCAAGCCCGAACGGGGGTGGGCTCCTTGAGTGCACTTGACATAAGAATCATAGATTATTTTTCGAAAATTATTTTGAAGTATGCTTTGTGGAGAGTATGATCCTCGTTTATAATGGGTGACCATACAGACTAATATCCACTCTTTGATTATTTGAATTGCTGTGATTTATTTGATAAGTGTTCATTCATGCTTGCTTGTTCATTCATAAATAGCCGAAGGGCTACTGATTGAGTAACAAAATTTTTATATATATGATTGTGTGGGGTGAGAGGGTTATCTAACTCTACTCATTGAGTTTGGCGTTCACCCTTGCCTCCCTATTTTTTTTTCAAGCATTGAAGGGAAAGAAGAAATTTATGGATCCAATTAAATTGTAGTACAGACAAGGCAAAACAACAGTAGATGTATTAAGTATGTCAATATAAAGGACTAATTATATAGAGTTCCACAATTGTATTCCAAGGTGGGTGTAAATATATAATAGAGATTTATATTTTAATGACATAACTTGTACTCTTGATTTGTTTATAAGCCATCAGATTGAGTTTGACTATGCAAAGAGTGTTATTAGATCGATACCACAATTGTAAGCATAGTACGAGCTTAATCGAGTTAGGCTTATTACGGGTTTTTGTGGCTTTAACTCTACTCAGGCTCTAATGCCGGTCCGGCCTAAGTAATGGGTCGTGACATCCTAATTGTCCATATATTTATTTATTTATTAATTACTGTATTAATTTTAATTAAAATATAAAATATAAAATATTTTTATGTAATTTTTGAAAATAGTGTCATCCAAGCATATTATCACAATCTACGCATTCATCCAACATAAAAATAAATAATCATAAAGAAAAAGGGAGGAGAAAAGAATTACAAACTATCGTAATAAAATACTTGCTACCCATTATCACCTACATATTCCCAATTCTAATTAATATATACATACCAACAAGAAATAAATTAAATTATTACAAATCATAAATATAAATGACAAACTTAACAAAAATTATATCTAACTATTACAAACTAATTTAAATGAGAATTCTTATGAATTCTCAACAAATTTCATCAATAATATTACAAACTTCATAAAATATTAAATTACAAATTTCCTAAATAAATCATATAAACATAGAAAAATTACAATAAATATAACTTAATTATTATAACATATTTAGACAATCACGCAAATGATTTATGCAAATATTAATAAAAATTACCAAGAACAAAATGTTAGTCCAATACGTAATAAATTGTAGAAAATGAACAATAAATAAAAAAAATTCAAACTGATAGAAAAATAAATTAAGGTCAGAAACATCAAATAAACGAAAAATCAAATAAGCAACATATAATCATATTAATATATAGAACAAGAATTAAATGTGTCTAAAATAAATATTATTTGAGTTAGAATGTTAGCAGATTTAATAATTATAACATAATTTCAAACTCATCATCACAGTATTCATTTTAGAAAAATGAATAAAATTCATAAATCATTACAAGAAAAATATTATAGTTATTAACGTACTCATCCGGATTCAAGAAATGAGTTCTATGCCATAGCTCAACTCACTTTGATTTCAGAATCTAGGCACGATTTAAGTTTTTTAATTTATTTAGCTTTGAGATGATGATCTCACACCACTATAAGTGACTTTCTTCTTATACCAAGGTAATCGGAGTTCATGATCATTAGAATACAAGAAAATGCAAGAAAGGAAGGAAATTTGTAGATTTATGGGTTCATTTGATGCGAGCCACTTGTAAGAGGCTAGCGCCAGTTACAAGCAGCTAACCCCAAATTAGTCCAGAAAGTTGCAAATTTTCTATAAAATTAAGTTTTTGTGGGTTCCTCTCACAAATGACTCAATTTTTGATGATTTAACACTAAAGTGAAATAGAAAGACAAAAGAAATGAAGTTTAGACTCTCAGTTTATCTTGTTTTAAAGAAAAATTTTTGATTTGCTTGAAAACGATAAAGGACATTCTATGAAATTCAATTCTTTGTTGATGATCCAAGAATGTGTTATTGATTTTGTATTTTTGGAAGTGTTTAATGATCCTAGAACTCACTGAATTTGCTAGAAACACTCTCTAACACCCTCAAACTCCTAGAATCTCTTGAGATTTTATAGTGACATTGATTTTAGTTTTGTGTTTTCGATTAATTTTTTGTGTTTTTGATCTTAGAAGCTTAATTGTTTTATGATTTCACAATTTTTCCAACCCTTAACCCTAAGTCTTAAGCTTGTATTTACATGCAAATGAGGAAAAAAAGACACTATTCACTGTATGTGGTAGGTGGGCCCCACTAGTGGCTGCACAAATGAGCCGATTTTGGATTTTTCATGAAATCGATCCAAATGGTACATACATTAATGTAAAATGTGAAAATTTATCCCGTGCGACCTCGAGACTCGTTTTCAAGCTTCGTTTCATCCCGAATCATGAAAAGTAAAAACGACCCAATAGGCTTGGTTTCTTAAACTTGGAAGCCTAGTTTGAGAATCGAATCAATTGAATGTTCCGAACTTGTTCTACTATGAGAAATTTCACCACCACTAATGGGCCCCTTAAGGGTCACTGATGGGCCCCATACATGGGCCCCATGAGGGCCAATGTGATTTGATTTTTATAAAATGGTCTGAGTGATGCACGGAGTGCTGTAGGGCACCAAGGCGCGTCCTTAGAAAACCTAAGATGCACCTAATGAGCTCTGTTATGTCGTGAAATACGAAACATTGGTTTTAGAGGTTGCTCTTCTAAACTCATATCATTGTTTCGGGATCAAGTTCATAAGATGTTTCAACCTCATCTTTAGGAAATGAGGTTATCATCATTGGGTTTATTTTTGGGGCAAAAATTGAGCATCTATAGTTTGCCCCCATTTTGATAATATTTTGCTTTTCAAGCAAGATTTTATCAAAATACAAAGTAGATGCGCAAGTAGTAATAATACCTACCTAGTTTGCATTCTTTGAATGACTTGTGTGATTGTAACGTGCCAACTTCTTTAGGAACCTGATGGTAATTCTCCTCTTCTGAAAGTTATTCTTTCGGACGACATAAGGCGAAATGATATGTGCCATGTAGGCAGCTTTAGGGATGTGCTGCTTCAGATGATTTCAATGGATGAATGGGTGTGATATTGCGACTGACCTGATTGGTGAATATCGAAATATGATGCTCCATACATGTGGCTATAGAAGTGCATCGCTTCGAATGACTTCAATGAATGAATGGGTGCGATACTGTGATCGAACCTATTTTGAAATGCTCCATTTCGGGAGGTTGTCCCTTAGGATGGTGAAAGGAGGAATGAGATGCGCCATACAAGCGGCTTTTGAGTTGCATCACTTCAAACAACTTCAATGGATGAATGTGTGCAATACTACGATCGACCCGATTTTGAAATGCTCTACTTTGGGAGGTTGTCCCTCAGGACAATGAAAGGTAGAATGAGATGCGCCATACAAGCAGCTTCTAAGTTGTGTCATTTTAAACGACTTCAATGGATGAATGGGTGCGATACTGCGATCGACCAGATTTTGAAATACTCCACTTCAGGAGGTTCACTACACTAGACGACTTGACTAGAAATATGCATTTTGGGAGGTGCACCACACTGGACGACTTGATTGGAAATCTCCACTTTGGGAGGTGCACCACATAAGATGACTTGATAGAAATTCTCCACTTCGAGAGTGCGCCACACAGGATGACTTGACTGGAATTCTTCGCTTTGAGAGTTACGCCATATAGGACGACTTGACTGGAATTCTCCACTTCAAGAGATGCGCCATACAGGACGACTTGATTGAAAATCTCCATTTTAGGAGTTGCACCGCACAGGATGACTTAACTGAAAATCTTCGGTTTGGGAGTTGCACCACACAGGACAACTTGACTGGAAGTCTCCACTTCAGGAGGTGCACCTATTATGATGGGAATTCTTCACTTTGGGAGATACGCCACACAGGATGACTTGATTGAAAATCTCCACTTCGGGAGGTGCACCACACAAGATGGCTTGATTGAAATTCTCCACTTTAGGAGGTGCACCATACAGGATGACTTAATTAGAAATCTCCACTTTGAAAGGTGTGCCACATAGGATGACTTGACTGGAATTCTCCATTTCGGGAGATGCGCCACATAGGACGACTTAAGTGGCAAGCCTCAAGGGACTTAGGGTGCACCACTCAGGATGACTTAATTAACCAGCCTCAGGGCACTTATAATGCGCCACTCGAGATAGCTTAATTGACCAGCCTTAGAGGACTTACAGTGCGCCACTCAAAACGACTTAATTGGAATCTTCCACCTCAGGAGGTGTGCCACATAGGGTGACATTAGGGAACGGACTTCGTCGAGGTTCTTACCCTTCCGAACGACAACTATTCATTGCAGTGACTCTACTAGGGAATTTATGCTTTTGGGGACTAGAGTCTGATGTGCTGATTCAACTGGGGAATTCTTGCAAATCTAAATTTTGCCATGTAGAAAAAGGAGGCTTCCTAGCTAGTTATGATTTGGAAATCCTATGATTAGGCCCAGGAAGCTGGTATGCGCATAAAAAGGTCAAATTCCACTAGGGATTCACACCATGTGTTAGTGTATGATGTGATAAATAGTATAATCTTTGTTGGCAATCCAGAATATAAATTTGGGTGTGACTATGTGTGCAATTTTCATTTCCATGCCTTAACATGCCAAACGAGGCAATTCATTGGGAACTATGGGAAATTACTTGATAATTACGTGTAAAATTGTGTGGTGTTATGCTGTGACACGCCACATGGAGTGACTTGCTGGGGAATTACGGGGTATTATTTATGAGTCTGTGTCCTATAAAAAATGGTGCCACGACATGCAAATCAAGGTGATTCATTTTACTGTGCATGATCTTGTGTGTGCATAAATTCGTAGAACAATGTGACTCACTGGGAAATTACGACATCTATAGGTGGATTTGTATGCATTGTAAAAAATTGTGTCATGACACACAAATCGAGGCATACTTACCAGTGACTAATGCCGTGCAGCTTCGGCTTGTTCATTGATAATTTGTCAGAAGGCACACAGAATGGATGTTAATGTTGAGCTGTTTGATCGGATTGGACCTATGGGTCAATATTCGGCCTTGGGCCCAATAGCCTTTATATAAAGGTTAAAAGTGATCATAAGATCACTTTTCACTTTTCCTTATTCTGAAATCCTCTCAACTCTCTCTTTCCCCATTTTGCATTTTTACTAAATTCTTCAGATCGCAACGGGAGATAACTTAGATTGGCTTTTGAAAGACATGATAGTTGAGCCAAAAGCATTAGATCTGAGCCCGGGAATGAAGTTAAAGGAGTTTATACCATACACAGGCAGACATGTTCATTTATAGCACGATTTGCCTCATCACTTGTCTTGGGGCGTGATTGAGGTATTTTTCGCTTTTCCTTTAATCTCCTACATTACTGGTAGTAGAAACACAAGAATATTAGGCTACAAACCAAAAATTAGGCTAGATTTTACCTGATTTAGTGTTTTTTGGAATTTTGGGGTTTTTCGGACCCATGAGGGCGTGCGCCTTATGCTTAAGGCATGTGCCTTAAATGTAAGGCGTGGCGCCTTCCTTTAGCTGGCTTGTATAATTTCTTTACTATTTTGCCCTATTTTTGCATTTTTGTGCGATTCTCGGCCCATGTCTTTTTGATTTCCTCTTCGCCTATTGTTCGTCGTTTGCTCTTTTCTTCATTTTTGTGACATGCCCTTGCCCTCGTCTCTTTTGCAGGTATCGATTGCTCGTTATAATGAGGCGTGTCAGTTATGTGAGGTAGCTCGACTTCAGTTGGTGATGTTGAGGCTTTCAAATGAACAGGCTGCTGTAAGTAAAAACAAATACAAGATAACATATGTATAATGCGTATGTCATGTATGCATGAGATGTATCTAATCATGCCAATGATATGTTTTGCAGCAATTCGGTGTGGGCCCTTCTACTAGTCATGATCGAGGAGCATCATCAGGCGGTTGTGCTGGTCGAGGCGCTAGTCAGAGGTAGCCTGTGGTCAAGGAGGTTGAAGAGTCCAGTGAAGAGGAGTTAGAGGGATCCGATGACGAAGACATTGAGGCTATAGAATAGGATTCCCTTAGCATAGACTATTGTTTTTCCTTTTTTGCTTTCTTTTTTGCACATTGTGGAACCAATTTGGAGTGGTTGTACAAATAATAAACATTTTGAATTTTATGAGTATTATATGACAATCTTTCTCAAACATTATGATTACTGCGTGCGTTTATGCATTATAGCCACACATCATATTGTCTGTGAAATGGTATCCAACTTACATTACATTACATCTAACTCTCATTTTGTCTTTTATCATTTTGTTATAAAAAATGCCCTCAACTTTGCATCTTTCACCACTTCTTCCCTTATTTTAATTCTTCTATCTCTTTATGGACCGGTCTCTAGCGCATGCACTTGTTTTGGAGTTTTAGTTGTGATAACAAAGAATTACCCTCTCCTTTTGAACGCAGAGGCTTGAGCTATTATCGAAATATCAAGATCCAACCCGAGCTGCTATAATGGCTAATTGATCATTTTAACCTTGCTGATAATCTATTTTGCCATAATGACTTCGAGATTTATCCCCTTTTTGAAAAATTCAACATCATTTCAGGTAGATAACCTGAGATTGGAGACGTCCCTGCTTTGCCCCAGTTAAATGGGGGCCCTGATTCACGAGTTTTGTCTATTTTTGGTTTTTCAATCCATGAACTACCCGCTTATGAACCTAAAGTTGACATTGTGCCCCTGCAACCTCTTCTTGATCGTGCTATGAACATGAACTGTGCTAGTCCCTTCTGGCCTCCACTTGTCCGGTTCTGCATTCTTAGCTAGTATTTACTCCTTAGGGGTGTTAATGGCTATGGCAACCTCAGGGTTTTGCCCATTGTTGAACAAATATCTAGGTGCCATGTGCCATTTCCACTTGTGCTAGCAAAACACTCGTATGGCTAGGGGAACATGCTCGGGATTCAACTTTGGTGCTTGGTTCGATGGGAAGCCCACTCTTACTACAGGTAGATGCATTTTCATTTTCTTTTCTTCTTTGGTGCTCTAATTTTTGCTTAAGCTGCCTTGTGGGTTTTCGACTTAACAAGCTTTTCTTTTTTCTTTATCTTTACATGCTCTAACTTTTGCTAAAGCCGCCTTCGTGGGTTTTCGACTTAGTGAGCTTTTTTTCTATGAATTATGAATCACCTTTAGCTGAATCATTTCTTCCATTGATTTTAATTATTTATTTTATTGCTCTCTGGTTACCTAGTTATTTTTTTATTGCTACTTTGATCAAAATCTCCCTTTTTATTTTATTATTTTATTAACTAGTCTCAATTTAAAATATTAGTCTTTATTAGTCTCTAAGGTTCGACCCTTCTCATCCTATCTACAAATTACTTAGAATAGGAAGAGTAGGAATTATTTTTGGTGGTCTTAACACCCATCAAATTTTAGCGCTGTTGTCGGGGACTAATCTAAATTTGATTTATTATTTTGATGACCAGATTTGAACAGGCTAATTTAAATTTTGATCCAGAAATTGAGAAAATAGTCCGTGCATTAAGGAGAGCAGTAAGACAGCGAAAGAAACAAGCAGCCTTGACATCCACACCTCCTTTAGATGAACTAGCATCTACTGAATTTGGAGGAGACGAGATTGAATCTGAAGAAGAAGTCATGGCTGATGAATAAACAGTGAGACAGCTTCACGCACCTCCAATAGAGCAACAACCTCTTTGCATCACATATCTAGCTCTAGAGGTGGTGTTTGAGTTAAAGTCAGAGTTAATACATCTACTTCTTATCTTTCGTAGATTGGAGAATGAAGATCCCAACAAACATTTGAAGGAGTTCCATGTAGTTTGTTCAAGCATGAGACCACAAGGAGTCATAGAAGAACAGATCAAGTTGAGGGCACTTCCTTTTTCTTTGTAGGATGCTGCCAAGGAGTGGTTGTTCTATTTACCCTCAGGTTCAATCAGACCATGGGACGATATGGTTCGACTTTTCTTGGAAAAATATTTTCCAACCTCAAGAACAGCTTTGATCCGAAGGGAAATAAGTGGCATAAAGTAAAAGGATGCAGAAACTCTCCATGACTACCGGGAGAGGTTCAAGGGACTTAGTGCAAGTTGCCCGGAACATGGAATTACTAAAAATCTTTAATTCAATATTTTTATGAAGGAATGCTGGATTTGAAAAGAAGGATGGTTGATGTAGCAAGTGGAGGGGCTCTTGTTAATAAGACTCCTCGACAAGCCTGAGAGATCATATCCACCATGGCCGCAAACACACAACAGTTTCGGAGACGTTAAGATATGCCAAGGAAAGTCAATCAGGTAAGTGACTCTAATATTGAAAATAAGCTTAATGAACTAACTTTTTGGTCAAAGTATTGCTACAGGTATGTCTTTACAAGCTAAAGTGTGTGGGATCTGTACTTTTTCTAGACATTCAATTGACATGTGTCCCACATTACAAGAAGGAGCTCAAGAGCAAGTAAATGCAATTGGAGGATTTCCTGGACAGGCCCAAAGGATGTATGATCCTTATTCAAATACATATAATTTGGGATGGAGAGATCACCCGAACTTTAGCTATGGAGGCTGCAAAACACACATCAATATCAATATGCACCACCATAACAGCACCCTCAAGCAAGCTCAAAACTAGATATGTCTCTTGAAGATATAGTTAAGTCACTTGCTATTAACACTCAACAGTTTCAGTAAGAGACTAGAACTAGCATCCAGAACTTAGAAAATCAAGTGAGTCAACTAGCCACGTCTTTAAGCAAACTGGAGTCATAAGGGAAGCTACCTTCTCATACCATCGTTAATCCCAAGCACAACGTAAGTGCAATCACTTTGAGAAGTGGGAAGCAACTGGTGACCCCAACCCTGAAGAAGGGAACTAGCGGTCCAAAGAAAGATTCTGAAGAAGAGATAGAGATACTACAGACTGAAAATCCGGAATTAAGCTTGCCCAAGCCTCCATTGCTGGTGACACAGCCCCCTTTTCCGAAAAGGTTAGCTAAATTGAAGAAGGAAAAAGAAGTAAAAGAGATCCTTGAAACTTTTCGCAAGGTAAAGGTAAATATACCATTATTAGATGCAATTAAATGGATTTCTCGCTATGCGAAATTTTTAAAGGAGCTTTGCACAAATAAAAGGAAGCTGGCTGGTCACGAAAGGGTAAATGTTGGAGAGAATGTTTCTGCCATGTTGTAGAGAAAATTACCCCCCAAGTGCAAGGACCGAGGTATGTTTGCTATTTCTTGTAAAATTGACAATATTGGGATTAAGAAAGTTATGTGATTTGGGTTCTTCCATAAATGTCATGCCAATGTCCATTTATTCTTATTTAAAGGCTGATCCATTAAAAAGCATATGACATCTCAACTTGGCAAAACGATCGTAAGAAGGTGGGTAGAGCAAGGGTTCCTGGAGAGCTTCTAGGATGGTAGGCTAGCTAAGGTAGTGGAATGCGGGACACATGAATGAATCAGATCATATATCAAAAAGGGGGTAACTAATCATCAGAGGCGCCTTTTGGTGGAATGACTGGAGAGTTGGAAGAACTTCGCTTTATAGAAATCTTAGGACGATTGACCTCCTGGGAAGTTCCCATTTCACCTGCCGGACAAAATCAGGTGGGTCAAAATCATGCGGGTCTTGCCGATCTAGTATGGGATGGAACCGGCTTGATCCAAAGCGGACAATTCTTTTAGTGGTTGGAGTCAGGGCGTTACAATATGGTACCAGAAACAAACCCCCTCCAATAGGTATATGGTTCGAGGACGAACCACGCGGAAGCTGGTGGGCCTGTGACATCTCGACCTAGCAAAGCGATCCTAAGATGGCGGGTAGAGCAAGGGCTCCTGGCAAGCTTCTAGGATGGTAGGCTAGCTAGGGTAGTAGAATGCGGGACACATGAATGAATCAGATCATATATCGAAAAGGGGGTAACTAATCATCAGAGGTGCCTTTTGGTGGAATGACTGGAGAGTTAGAAGAACTCTAGGGTTAAGCGCGCTCGCCTGACAGAAATCCTAGGATGGGTGACCTCCTAGGAAGTTCCCATTTTACCTGCAGGACAAAATCGTGTGTGTCTTACCAATCTAGTATGGGATGGAACCGGCTTGATCCAAAGTGGATAATTCTTCTGATTGTTAGAGTCAAGGTGTTACACTCACTCATTAGTATACGGGATGGAAGCAATCCTCCCTAATGAAGTCTAGATCAAATCAGCCTAGGTCATATGAGAAAGCTAGTTACCCAAAGCAGGATGGGCTCTGAACTACCATGATAAGTTAAATGCCATTGATGAGAAGAGGCTAGAGGCTCTTAGTCAGATTCAGAGTTACCAAATAGAAAAAAGCTAGGCACTTCAGCAAAAGAATTGTAACACCCCCAATTTTTTGAAAAACTCAAGAGGATTTCTAAAGTAATTCTCAACATGCTTTTTCATGATTATAGTGTGATTTTTCTTCTTTATTTATTGAATAATTAAATTTAATTAATTTAATATTATAATTATTTATTATTTATTATCTAAAGTGTGTATTTATTTAAAATGCTCTATTATAATATATAGTAGTATTTTATATAAGTCAAAATAAAGGGTTTGAAATTAAGAATATAAGAAAAAATTTAAAGAAATAATAATAATAATAATAATAATAAAGGGAAGGGAATATATACTTGCCTGACATGTTAATACTTAACCATTTCTAATATATTCCTTAATCTGTATTAGCTTAGACGATGCTCTGGCACCGATTATGGCACTCACCGTCAAATCCTCTGGGATTAGGCGAAGGGTGTTATAAGAATTCAGGATTGGAAACTCGAAGAAGGATTTCTTATACTCAAGGAAATCAGAGCTCTTGTACAAGATTCTCGGGGTAAATTCAGGCCAAACTGGGTAGGCCCCCACATACTAAAGAGATCCTCTCCAGAGGCGATGTCATTTTGTCTGACATAGATGGCAACGCATTCACCAATCTATGCAATTTGGATCAACTCAAAAGATACTTTGTGTGAATACATTCAAGCATTAACACTAGAATTATTGCCCCTTTTTTGTCATGGTGAAGCAGAACTACGATGACCTAAATTCTAGAATATATGTTCTAAAAGTATTGGATACGTAGGGAGCCTAGTCTGTGGGTACAGTCATAATACTAATAAAACGCATTTTGCTCCTCTTGTTATGAAAGTTCCAAATTTTTTACACCAATCATTGAAGAAAATAAAAGTAATAAAATATATTAAGTTAAGTTGAAAACTTGTGAGGAAAGGCGACTTAGGCAAAATCAGTATCAGCCCACCAAGTCAAAAATCCAAAAGGGCGGCTCAGGCAAAAGTTAGGGCAGCCTACTAAATTGAAAACTTGTAAGGGTGGTTAAAATTAAGGCTTAAAAAGCAGCAATCTCATGAAGGATAAGATTGACTTTCCTTTCAAATCAAAATTGTTTGTATGATTCCCTCTCTACATATCCTAAATCGTTGTAAGGAGTGTAAAAGGTAAATCACAAAAGCCCTATTCCCTAGGCAACGATCTCTGTCATCTTTATCTATCATATGTCCCTCAATTGTCCATGTTAGTCACTCTTGTATACTCTCCAAAGTATCAAAAAATCCCAAAAGTGTCAACTGAACCGTCTATACATCAGGGGTCAGTGTCTTATCTCAAAACCCTCATAAAATATAGGCTCAGTCAAAATCAGAAAAATAAAATGCTACCCTATCAAGATAAGGTCGACATGCACCGAAGGACTAGGCAATCCGTCTGTGCTGCCTCAGATGCATATCCCTAGAGTCGTCAAAATCCTCTGGGTCCGCCTGTTAGGTAGAGTCTAAGATCATTGCCTAGAGTCTAGCATCAATCTTTCGTGTTAGGGTCGCTCTAGCTATCTCTCCCAATCACCATGCTCAGCCACCCACCAAGGCTTATAAGCAACAGTCCTACCTCTAGAAGCTCTAGCCTCTACCATATGAGCCCCTCTCAACCAACCACTCTGTATGGCCATAGTAACTCTAGGAGAAATCAGTATACCCCAAAAAAGAGCTCTAACTAGTGGCAGCCCCTGAATATGTCACATCTATCTCATCAGCCGAGAATTAAGATAAAATGTGATGTTGTCCATGCCAAGCAGATAAGCCATCTGAAACCTAGTTAATCGGACCAGAGACCTCCTTATCTCATACTAGTCACATCTCCACAAGATCTGATCTAGCCTTATTGCCAACAACCATTGTAGCTGTTAATCCTCTGACTCGAGTCTCACCACGACTCATCTTAATTGGTACTGTGACGATTTACAAGGATGACGCTATGGTGGCTCTACCACCCTCAATGATCTCTCAACCAAACCTGCAAAACTAGACATTACACCAAGAATGCAAAGATTAAGACGCATTCATATGCAAACCTTCCCTCGCTATATAGATTTGGTCATATCCTAAACACTCAAGCCTTTGCTCAAAACCAAGCATAACTAGATTTTGACCCCACTTTTCAAACCTAAATAGGCATTTATATGTAGCCTCCCAGATAATATGGTTATCCAAAACTTAAGCCTTTCTATAAAAAGCACCTTAATTAAAACTAAGACAAGTTAGTTCGAGAATGCTTAACTAGCTTGCTATCCCGACTCCTTGGTCCATTTGAAGAACTAAGTCCGCCACCCTCAAGTCACTGTAGTGAACTGAACTAGTCAGTATGCAGGTGCTCACTAAGTAAAATACTAAAGCTCGGGTCCTAAACCTCTAATACCCTAATTCCATAAAATTGAGTGGGTCTAAATAATGCTCAATAATCCGGGTATGTCAACCTAGTCATTGAATACTAACTCCCTAACCTCCATCATAGACAGGCGCAACATCCTCATGAAGCTCTTAAAAAACCCTATCTCGATTAGTGCAGCCACTAGAGCCCTCTCAAAATCATTGCCCAACAATGCCACAAACTCCTCATATGTCACACACATCGCCTCATATTAAGTGCCAAATCAAGACACATGAGCTTGAGGATCCCATAAGTGTAGACATGCATCTAGAAAAGCCTGGTCTACTGGCAAGCCTCTCAGAGTTACCAAAGAAGCCATACTGTATTGACTTAAACTGATTTTCTTGACCTTCTCTAACCTCTTAGTCCATCTTTTCTTGGCATAACTAATAAGCGACTCCATTTTTGGGTAGTGTGCTTAGAAAATTAGAAAAGTCAGGCTTCGAGGCGCAAAATGATGTTGTTTGAGGCCATAAATGAGGTATTAATAGGCTCCAACTGCCTGGCCCTAGAAATGTGTCAGTATCAATTTCCTTTGGATCGACACAGATTAGCATTCCCTAGATACTGATTTGGTCAACCAATGGACACCAAAATGGTACCATTTTAAAGGACCTTGGTGCAAATCTAGGGATTCTCGGTACCGATTGCCCCATTTTCTCAAAACCTTAATCATCTAACTCAAAAGCCGGCATTTTTTAGACCATAAAATTAATGACATTTTACACAACAGTCAGTGAAGCTTTTGAAAATGACAAGCCGGGCCTGAATTTTTTGAAAGCATTCTCTCAGAAATTAAGCCGAACAATCAAGAACGACATTCATACATCATGCATAGTATTATGTTTAACTAACCATAACTTTCAAGATGGAGATAACTAAAGAAACAAGCATCTAATGCAACCACTTTGAAACATGCAACTTCTCTAAAACATGCAGTTTAGTGCAAATTTAGTGTAAAATAGGTAGCCAGTGCAAGTCCTAATGTAATTTAGGGTGAGCATAATTTAGATTGAGAATCGGGCAATATAGTGCAAATTTAGGCAAAATTGGCAGTTCAGTGTAAATTCAATGTAAAACAGGCAGCCGGTGCAAGTCCTAGTGCAATTCAGTGTAATCACAAGAAATTGGTAGTTCTATGCAAATTCAGTGTAAAATAGGTAGGAAGTGCAAGTCCCAATGCAATTCAGTGCAAGCACAATTCAGGTTAAGGATCAAGCAATGCAGTGCGAATTTAAGCAAAACAGGTAGTTCATTGCAAATTCAGTGTAAAACAGGCAGCCACTACAAACTCAAAACAAGCAGGCAATGCATATTCCAATGCAATTCAGTGCAAATTCAACTCAGATCAGTGTAAAATAGACATTAAATGTAAATTCCAATGCAATTTAATGCATGTGCGACTCATATTAAGAATCAAAAAATTCAGTGCAAATTCAGGCAAACAGGCAACTAGTGCAAATGGGCAGTTAGTGCGACTTCCAATGCAATTTAGTGAAGATACAATCTAGATTAAGAATTAAGCAACAGAACAAGCAAATCAATACGAAATCGTGTGATTCACGCGTCAGCTGCAAACAAGTAGATATGCAAAATAAACTTGCAAGAATAAAAAAGATCCAATATCATCATAAAAATAAGAGCCAAGATTTTACAAAAGAAGATGCTATTATTAGAGCAGCATTAGCCCAAAAGGTGCTATGAAGTCAGCACCTAGACTACCCAAGCCTAAATTAGTGGCCTATCTTAATAATGCGTCATCGCGTTGAGTATAAACTCAGTGGTACTCAACATATATATATGCAATGCACTCAAACATATCCATATATACAAACACATATGGTTTCATGAAAACCATAATCAACAGAGTTATCCAAAGTTCAGGTTATGACATCATCATTCAAAGAGTGATATTCTCATTCTATTGAATCGAAGCATTCGATAACCATACATCGTATATATGATTAAAACATGGAACATGCCACTCAAGCTACATACTCATGCTTCTAGTCATATAATAATAAGTAACTAACATTTCATGAAGTTCATAATAGAATACAACTAACTCAGGTATCAAAGAACATGTTTCCTTATATGAATGAATATCACGCACTACTTGGAAATGTTATCATAATAGATACTATATCAAAATGAATTGAAAATATCTTCTTAATTTGATTGATTCAGAGCATATCTACTATATTAGGTTATTCAAAACATATACTATAATAAATCGTTATCAATCACATTACTATATTAGAATATTATCAGTCTCATTGCCATATCAGAATAGTATCTGACTCATTACTTTAATCCCTTTTATCTATGGGCCCTATTAATAACTTAGAACACAAACGCAGAATAAGAATCAAAATGGCATGATAGCCAAAAGTGAAGATTACACAAAAGCCTATAGAATGGTGGAGCACGTCTGCATCCTCCGGGGGACACTCTATGTCCAGCATATGATTATAGCTCAAATCCAGAATTCAATAGTATGCGCAGTATATCTAGTATTAATATTGTAACACTCGCCACCCAGTCCCGAAAGGTTAGACGGCGAGTGTCATATTTGGTGCCGGAGGCACCGTCCTAACTAAGATATAAATCATATTATTAAAGTACGAACTAGAAGTGATTAAGTATTCACATGTCTACCAAGTACTATTTCTTTTTTCAAAATGTTTTAGGAAGGCTTTATAGAAAAAATGTAAGTGTTTTCTCTAAAAACTGAGCTTGCCAAATCAAATGTAAATAAGGCACTTTCAATTTAGAACTCCAAACCCCATCAAACTCTAATAAAAAGCACAATCTCAATAGCGCTTCTATAATAACCGCTCAACTAAATCAAACCATCATATTAATCATTAATTGAAAGTAATAATTCAAATATCTTAAAGTCATATGATCTAATTTTACGTTACTAACTTAGGAATTATTTCTACATCCAAGCATTGTATAATATTCCAAATTTAACTACACACACATATGCCTAATTATGTAGTATAAATCAACTTACATAATTACATAACCCAAATAATACATTCCCCTTAAGTAATAATTATACATGCCATATACTCCTAATTACGTAAATTATCTCATAATACTACCAAAAGTTTTTCTTCAACCTTGATAATATTCTTCAGGTCTTCAAGTAGCAACCACTGTCTTTAACCTGCACGGGATAAAATCAACGCACTGAGTATATAACTCAGTGGTGCTCATAAACACATATAAAACCATTATTGCATAGGCATGTTAGTTTAAACACAACGTAGGAAAATACAATCATAAAGTCATAATAAATCAACCATATAAAATAAAATTTTAAAAAGAAACATATAACCTTACTTTCAAATAAACAAAAGTAATATTATCTATCACAAAATCAAATCTTATATTCCCTAGTAATCGCTTTCTATTTAAATAAGTTATAAAAGACCATATACTAATTAAAATCATTTAAATTCAAATCAAGATTTAATAATGAAAATCATTAATTACATTTCTTAAAATATTCATATAAGGCCTCTGTGAACCTCCTCCCAAGTGTCGTGGGTAAGATCCAAAGGATGAAGTCTAACCAGATGGGCCCATTGGTCGGTTTGTCATGGAAACTAAGAAACTGGATGGAACTCCACTGTGGTTCCCTTTTTATTTTGTCAATTAGTCCTATTATGACTAGTTGTCTAATTAATTTATCTAATTACCAATTTATCAGTTTATGGCTCTATTTAGTGCTTAAGTGGTGTTAGGTTGGCTCTTTGGAGCGCTTTGACTCTGTTTGGTGTGTTAGAGTCGCCACCTTAATTTCCTTTTGTTTTCAAAGAAAATATAAGGTGAAAACCTCATGCGATTAACTCCTTTTAGTGTGCCACAATGGATAAAATGCACTAACCACAAATCATTGGTTTCGGAGACTAGATTTTCAGCTTTATTGCTTATGGATCAAAGGCTTGGGTCTAATTGAAAGTAAAAAAATGTTATTTTGCATGAATGTTAGTTTATCTATACATGAACATACTTATCATGTGTGGCAATATTTGAAATAAAGCACATTAAAAGTAAGCAAATGAAATAAAGGTGTGTAATTCGGAGGGGAGCCCGTCTTTAGCCTCATTCGTCGAGTATTCTAGGTCGTGCAACACATTTTCCTAAGTCTCGATTGGTCAGTTTGGTCGGAGGCCTGCTACCTAGGTTAAAATCCTTAGGTATGACTTTGTACCTCATTTGTATGAGGATCGAGGTGCACAAAGTTCTACCATGGATTAGGATGGTAGGTTGTTTGAGGATGCCACTCTTAGAGTGGGCTTACTAGTTTTTCAGCTGGACGGGCTTTAGTCTAAAAATTAATTTTGTGATTTTGCCAAATGAATAAAGCTTAGTTTGCTTGACGGATCAGGCTTAAAGTATGCAATGCTAGAAGGATTAGGCTTAACAGTTTGATAACCTGTTGGATGGATAGGGCTTAATAGTCGATAGGGTGTCGGATGGACTGGGCTTGATTGACAAGGTTTGAGTTTAAGGATTTATACCCTCGTGCTTGTGACACGTCTAGATCGGAGCTTCACGATGATTTATCGACCAAAGAGGTTGAGTCTTCCTTTAATATAAGTTAAGATAGGGCACGAGGATATGTATTATAGTCTTATAATATTACTAAATGAAGAATTATTAATTAATCGATAGATTTAATTAATATGAATCAATTAACTAGTGGCTTTGGCCTAAGGAAGGTCAAAGTGTTATTGAAAGTCGAAAGGATCGACTTTTGAGAGTCAAATCAGACTTTAAACTGAACTAAGAATGAAGAGTAAAGTGAAACTTTATAGTCGTAGAATCATAAAAGTGAGAGTGAGAGTCGTTGATGCTTGAGGACCGCTCAATCAAGCAACAAGACGTGTGCGAAATAAAGGGGAGTGTGCCTTTTATAGGCAAAGGGGGTGGCTGAGCTTAGCTTGATCGATGATGGCCGTCTCCTTTTTTCATCATTGATGTCTTGATTGGTGCCAACAGGGTTTGTAGATGATAACCTGATCTGCACCGCCACTAGGGTGGCTGGTGCCAAGCTTGGTTGATTACCAAAATGCCCTTGCCCCCTTAATTTTTTAGGTTTTTGGTCTTTTGAAAGTCAGAGCCCAAAAAATGTCTGATCGAGCTGATTCTCACGCCGTTGGAACCATAATAAAATTTCCTAGAGCCTAGTGTTGAAATCATGCTCAACAGTTTGCCCCCACTGATAGATCGGAGCTCATTAATACTTGGTTTGTTGGATCCTGATTTTAGCACTTTTGAAAATGAAATTGGTCTAAAATGATAGCTAGAAGTCCATGGCAATGTTTGGAACATCATGTGTGAGTCTTGCCTAATTTTGAGAAAATTTTTCTCAAACTAGTCTAGCCTGTCTGGTTTTTTAGGGGCCTTTCTATAGTTGTCTGTCCAATCAGAATGTATGGATGAATTCAAAATTCAATCATGGATGTTTTAACTATGACCATTTAATGATCGGAGTTCGGATGAATGTCAAAAAGTCTATTCTCCCGAGCAGGGGCAAGGCATGTCCTCCCTATTTCCTATAAATAGGGGAGGAGGTGATCCCATTTGATAATATTTTCTCATTTTCTTTCTCTGCTTTCTTTTGGTAGCTTGATCTCTTACTCAAGTCTGATTACCATGAGTTCTCAATCACCAAACATGTCATATTCCCCGCTTAGTGAATTTGAGCATAATGTGAATGCTTCACATCCTTCTCTGCGCACTAGGCAAGTGGAGCAAGAGTGGGTTCCACCATCATCGCTGAGGCTGAAGGCTGGTCAAGGAGCAGTGACCCCTCCCTTAGTGAGGAGATGTAGTGAGTGAGATATGTCACTCGCCACGGCATGGCCACCCTTGTGCTTCCGGATGAGGTCCTTAACCACTGGCCGGTTTATTTGAGAGGCATCCTGATATGTTATACATGCTTTGCCTGTGCAGCCTTCTCTTGGCTGGTGTTAAGGGACTACTCTCCTGGTGGGTCAGGTTCGAGGAGTGCTGGTCAAGGCTCTAACCCGCGAGAGCTTCCTAGAGGACCAGGTTTGGACATTACGGGATGACCTGAGGTGTCGCTAAGTTCATAGACTCCCGCTTTTATTGCCTTTTATGTAGGCTGTAGGTATTTCCTAGCTAGTCTAGGGACTAACTCTTATGATACTTGTTGGCCTGGTGTTGCTCTGATAGCAACACCTTCTTTTGTAAAGTTCTGATTACAACTTTTTATTAATAAAGTATTTGCCCTCTTCTGATTAACAAGATTTTTTATATCATTCTTGAACATATGCTCTAGTTATTGTGTGTGTTTGCACTATATGCTTGAATCAATGACTGTGCCTATGTGTTCACAATGATTGCTTGTATGTGAATATTTTGGCGTTGGTCCCCCTATTTATACTGCTGATTATTCTTTCTAAGCTGATGGCACTGATTGCCTTATTAGTTTATTTTGGCATTGGTTGCCCTATTATCGAATCTAGTGGCACTGGTCGCCTAGTTCTTGATTTGGTGGCACTGATTGCCCTATTTTGATGAATTTGCTATCACATTGGTCTCCTTGTCTTCGTCTGGTTTTGAGCTGATCGCCCTGTTTAAGAATTTTGGCATTGATTGCCCTATTCACTAGATTGGTGTTGATCGCGCTATTTGTAAGTTTTGTCTTTGCGCTGACTACCTTGTTTGAGAAAGTATTTGGCGCTGATGGCCTTGTTTGAGTTGCTACTGCTTTCACTGTAAGCTTTATTGCTGTAACACCCACCACCGAATCCCAGAGGACCCAACGACGAGTGCCACATTCGGTGCCGGAGCACCGTCTTATTTTACTTAATAATTATAAATCATGTATTAGAAGTGGCTAAGTTTTCATAAGGAGGCAAGTAATATTTTTTAAAAAAATTAAAGCTTAAGAAAATTCCTACGAAAAATTCGCAAGAGTTTTCCTTAATAATAAAACTTGCCAAACAAAGAAAAATAAAGCACTTCTAAATATTTATCCTCCAAACTCCAATACTCCAGCAACACAATAAGGTATGCAGCACTTTTAAATATTCACATAAGCAATCTTATGTACTATCACATTATAATGCCATCCATTCTTAAAAATCAATTACTAATAATCACACTCTTAGAATTCATATAAAAATGATATTTCTTAATTAATTAATTACTTCATTAATTTACAAACTTATTGTATACAACTTCAATCTCTTACAATATTTTTTTATACATGCCAATAAATACATCCTAGTATAAATCCTGTCCAAAATAAATTTTTCCTTTCTGATGATGCGCCTTCAGTCTTTGTATAACATCCACCGCTTTTAATCTGCGCGTGATAAAAATCGATGCATTGAGTATAAAACTCAGTGGTGCTAAATAACTTAAAAATACCATAAATGAGGTTGTCTAAGCAGCAAACTTAAAATATAACTTAAATCAAATATAAAAAAATACCAAAGGTGCACAAATCAAGTTAAATATTCTAAAAAGCATAAATAAATTTATTCTTAATAATAATTTCATAGTTTGACAAATATAAGAGAAATTCTATAAATACCATATATTTTCTTACTTTCAATTAAAACATAGCAATAATATTTTTAGCATATGAAACATATGCTTCATATCTTTCATTATGTTTTTTGTTTGAGGCTCATATATACGAGGAGAAATAACAATAGATTTGATTCCATATCATAACATATTTGGCCTTAGGTCACTAACTATAACATAAAGGCATTAAAGCGTACTTATACATAATAAACGCATCCACTTAAACATACGGCATCCAGAGCCTAGCATATGATCATAGCTCATATCGTATCATAATGGTATTAAAGTCGAGCATGCTCATCTTACATAAATGAATCATATCATACCACATTTCGACCCAAGTACATAAGAGCCCAAATCATGTTATTTCTTCATAAATCATCGTATTTCTTATAACTCATTTCTTAACAAGACTTTCATAACTTAATTATTTTTACTTCAAATTTTCTTAACTTACAACTTCATTAAAATGCCAAAGTCATACTTATGAAATTCAAAGCTTTTCTTTTTCAAATATATACTTAAAATACAATTAAAAAAATACTTAAGTAAACCTTAAAAAGTATTACTTATAGTCAAATATTTTTAAACCCCTTCCTTCACTTTTTTTTAAAATATCCTTTAAGTTGTGAAAAGTTCATAATAAACTTAAAACCAAATGTATCAAATACTTCAAAAATATACTTAACTTAAACTTATTTTTCTTAACTTCTTTAAAACTTAAAACTTATAACATTTACTATTTTTCATACTTATACAAATCAAAGCTTATACTTACAAAATATATACTTAACATAACTTAAGAGGCTTAAAAATCAAATAAAAAAAATGAAAACAAGCCTTACCACTCTAGGGTGGTTCGGCCTCCATATATTCACAAAGGGAGGATGTATTCCAGCTTCAATTAGTGTTAGTCTCAAAACCAAAAACACTTATATAAGTCATTAAAACCTTTACTTATACTTATTTGATCATAAAACCCAATTTACACAAAATAAACCTTCTTTAAGTCTTATGAAATTCTTAAACATTAAAATACAAGAAAAAGATTTAAACCACCATTTAACTACTTATCAACTAACACATTAGAGTCAAAACCAAGCAAATAAAAGGAACAAATCAATAAGCCCTTCACCTTAAGTGATTCGACCAAGCTTAGCGACGTAGGAGAGGAATGTTTTCCCTTTCAATTAAGCATTCTACCATGTTTATTAATCATTTAAAAACTCATTTAAACAACCAAAATCCAACAATTATCCAAGACATGCAAAATTCTCAAAAATCACATTTAAACCTAAAAATTGAAAACTTAAATAAATGAAAGAGAAAGAAAGAATATAGGCACTAACCTTCAAATTAAGCTTGGTTAAGCTTATTCAATCTAATTTCTTCTTCCCTTTTACTTTGGAGAAGGGTTCACCCACCTCTTCCAATTATCAAACTTACATATCTAAATCATGGAAATAATCAAAGAAGGAGGTGGAACATGATTTAGTGCATAATCTAACATATCTAAGCTATGAATTACTCAATTAAATCATTAGAGTAAAAAATCACAACTTACTTGTTTTGGTAGCAACCTCCAATATCTTTGCTTCTAATCACCAAAATACCACCTTATTAACTTAATTCTTCAAGTTTAATGGCAATACTATGGTTTAATTGATCTATTTTAGTGTAGTTTGTAAATAGAGAAATTGAAAGAAGATTGAGGAGAGAAAGAAAGAGTGTGGTGTTGGAAATGGAGAAGAAGAAGAAGAAGAAATAGTTGGATAAGCTTTGTTGACCAAGTCAACAAGACCAATGTTGCTAATTCACCACATGTTGATAAGTATATGGCTTGGATTAAGTCAAGGTATTCTAATTCAAAGGCTCTAAATATTCACTAAATAATTCTCCTTTAATTATTATTTAACTCCACCAATTTATTAAATTAACTCCATAAAAATAATTCCTCAATTTTTCCTTAATATACTTCACTAGAAAACACTATTCACTAATTACTTAAATTCTCCAAAAAATATTTATGAAATAATTTCTATCCATTTAAATCATATAAACATACTCCAAATATACTAAATAAAACAATGGACATCAATAGTAAATTTTTCGGACCAAAATATTACAAAGTCCCAGACTGGTGGTACTATTCACAGACCGGTAAACTACTATTCACCAATAATTTATTACTTACTTTGTCATGAACCATTTATATCTTAACTTTAATTAATTAAAACTAATCACATAAAGTCTAATTAACTCCACAAATATTAATTATGCTCAATATCATTATCGGATCCAAATAAAATATTATTTTCTTTTCGGGTAATACCATTTTAAGATCCGAAATTTTGGAGTGTTACAATTACTGTACCTATTTTGTTTGTATGAGATTTGTTATTTTGACAAGTAAGTTGGCATGTATTGCAATTATCTACCATTAATCTTAGTTTAAATTAAAAGTATAATACGAGTTTATAAAAAGATCAAATTAAATTAGATTTTTAACTTATAAGTCAAATCAAATATAGTGTTGTGCAAATTTTTTTGTCAATGCAATTTTCCAGAACTGCATTTTGGTATTGTAGAGTGTCAAGTTTGAATGTCAAGAAATTTTGATACTAATAACCCATCTAATAAATTTTCAAGTCTTTAAAGACCTCAAGAAATGGAATTGTCGCAGCAGCAACAGGTACTTGAATTGTTGGATATTATTAGTGCTATTACTGCAAACCCTAACCTCACTGCATCTTTAGTTGCATAAATTAGTTCCATTGTTAATGGCGGCAGTGTTCATCAAACAAAAAATTTTGACTATTAGTTATTCTTGATGTATTTATTGATGGATGCTTTTGTAGGTGTTTCAAACAAAATTCTGATAGTAACTTTTTGCTTGCCCCTGCCATTTTTTTTATAGATTTTCTCATTTTTTGTGATAAAATAGAATAACAACATAGCTCACTGTGAAAGTTAGTTACGACTGCTCTCCTTGGTGCCAAAAGTTTCAACTCCTTCTAGTTCTTAGAAAGGAATGCTAGAACTGTCACATTGAAGTTTCGACACACATCGATAATAATGAGGCCATGAAATGATTGTTTTAGTTTGAATTGGTGACAACTTCACATTACCAGTTACTTATTATGCTCTTATATTATAGTTTTCAAGATTTGTTAATATACTTATTTATTATTTTCAATGGTTATTACTTGATATCACAGATAAATTTAGTCGTCCACTTAAAGTGTTTCGTAGATTGGTGACATCACTCAAAGAATTGGGGATCCAAAGGTTGTCCTTGTAAGATTCTGTTAGGCTGGGATTAATGAGCATAATTATCATTTTTTAACTCTGTAAATTCTAGGTGTGTACTCAGAGAGTATCAATGTCACATCCATATTTTCTAAACATGTCATTAGCATGCATTAAATCATTTTAGAGCTTAATTACAAATTATTATGATTTAATTATGATTTTGGTGAATAATACCATAGGGTTAGTTTAGTAATTTCACATGTATAGAGATTTAATTTATTAATGATATGATTTATGCTTATATAGTTGATTTTTGGGGCCATAAATTATTTTAGTAATTTTGATTATATAGAAAATTACTTTATGGCATGATATATGTGTATTTATAAAGTTTTTATTATGTGTAGTTAGACTTAGTGTAGTGTCTAATTCTAGCATTAGGATGAGAGAAACCTAAAACAAATCCTAACCTTCTATCTATAAGATTTTTTACCAAGTCAATCTTGTCTCTACACAATGACAAATTATCAAATTGCCATTAATGAATTAATGAGCCCTTGGATGAGTTTTTAAGATCTAATCTCTACCGTTCATTTGGAGAAATTATCAAAGTGCCTAAAAGTCATCTAAAATCTAAATAATCAAACAAGCAACAACCCATCTTCTTCTTCATCAAAATCCTAGCCACCCAAACCAAACTCTCTCCCTCTCTTCTCCATTTTTCTTCACTACATAAAAAGCCACCATTTTTGAATAAATTCAAGCAAAAATATTTAAATACCTAAGCTAAGGAAGTGAATTCTTGCATCAAAATTTCGAATTTTCACCATTTGATAAACTTTCTCTCACTAAAACCTATTCTAGCTCTTTCTCTCTCATCTATATTAGTTTTTAGTGATTTTATGCTTAAATCTACATTTATGAATATTGTAGATGCTAAATATGGGCTTTTGTGAAATTAAAAATTATTAATGTTTTTTTTAGGTTAGCTAAATTTATGGTATTATTTTTTTTATGATGTTTAAATACTATTTTATATATGTGATATGTAAATATTATAGTGTGAGGTTAAAGATAGTAAAAAGGATAATCTTAGCAAATTATTAGACTTGTTATGTAAAATTATTGGAGACATAATTTATTTTGGGTACCAAATGATATTTTCATGACTCATGGATTTATTTGGACATTTTCCAAAGATCAAGGAGAAATTTCCTATGCTCGTGGAGACTTTGGATAAAGGAAATTTTAAGGACTATTAAGACATTTTCTAAGGATCCAAATGCAATTTGTATTAATTATGGACTAAAGAACTATTTGGGACTTGATTGAGGATTATAATTATAAATTGGACGCTTAAAAGGGATTAAATTGTGGACAATGGATAAATTAATATACCATTAGTCTATTTATTCCAAGTGGGACCCATTTATAATTAATGAGGACCTCAAGGACTAAATTGTAATTTGTCCTCAATTAAGATGATTGATTAAGTAGGATTAGTGATAATTAAGTAGTAGTAATAAATTAATTGGTTAGTAGTAATTTAATTAAATGGTGAGATAGTTAATTGGTGATATCTAGATTAGTTAGGTACTTAATTAGTAAATAATAGAAATAATTAAAATAATAGACTTTTATGGCTACTACATAAATTAAGTAGATAATTAAATTAATCTTGGAAGTTAAAGGAATATTGGATTTAAAAATCCTATTAGATCAATTGAATAATTAATTGATCCACTTAAGTCCAAGTTAGGAGAATATTAGAAATAATTCAATTATGGATTACTTAGGTGGTGATATATCATGTTTAATATTAATGCCTTGGGAATTGTGCCATAGTCTTGGAATTTGTGCATATTAGTGAATTATGAGTGATTATGTGAAATATACTATAATTTTAATTTTAATTGGATGATATAAATTTTTTGGTGCCATGATAAAATATTTTATGAAATAAAATATTCTCTGTGAATATAATAAACTATAGGAAAACAAGTATGATTATGTGCTTAACATATATATATGATTTACAAATATGAAATTATGATGAATTGTTTAATATGGAAAAATATGATTTTTATGAATAAAGAGGATTTATGAAAGAGAATATTTTTTTCCTGTAATAAAATATTCCGATGTAATATTAAGATTGGATATTTCATTTATGAATACTGTTATGCATGAATTATAAAATGAATTAATTAAAATAAATATTTTATCGGCCTTGGTCTACTTGGTTGAGTTAGTAGTTGTATAGAGGTATGATATACCATAGGAAATACAGTACTGTCTATTTGTGACACGCAGTGTCTTATAAGAGCTAACGAACCCCATTTTCTGGATATGGTCATTTAATTCTGACCGACGGGTCGTATGATATTATATGGGCTTTCGAGCTGTATATTTATTATAAAATTCTCTGTCTACTATTTGATTCTTCTAAGTATGCTAAAGGCCTAATTAAAAATATAGTTTTTTTATATAAATTAATTAAATAAATAATTATACTGCCTTATGAATATATGTGATTTTATGATAAAGTATGTCTAATTTAGTGATACATGATTATTAGATTTAATTAGGTATGTTGACTGTGAATACTTATATTACGCGTTTAAAATATGTTATATTATGATTATGCTGTCTATTTTTGAATAAATACTATGTATAATAATTTGAGGTATTATAATTGCTTATGTGTATTTTCCTACTATAAATGGGAAATAAGCACCACTAAGCTTTATGCTTAGAGCGTTGACTTGTCATGCGCAGGTTGCTGATTCAGAGTAGACGGTTCACAGTGAGCATCAGACTTTTCAGAGGCCCCTTATTCTACGAGAGTCAGTCTTCAAACAGTCTCTCTTTTAATTCAGTCTTTAGAAAAATCTAGGGGCATGTAAATATAATTAAGGTACTAGAATACTTTTATTTAAGTCAGAATGTTATGAACTAGATATTTGGAAACAGTTTTATTTTCAGAGTCAGAATATTTTATAGCAAGTAATTAATAACTTAAATGCTTTCAATTAAAAAGAAACTGATTTATTATTTTTGTTGAGTTTTTATGAGATGTGTTGGGAAAATAAATTTGAAAAAAAAAATGTAGTTGAGTTGTGGTCGAATTATAGAAGTGTTTTGAATGTTTTTCTGTGTTTGTGATACTGAATATGTATATATATATAAGGGAAACTCTCACAGTTTTTCTGTAGGATTCCTCCGAAATTTTTTTTAAAGTCATTTTTGTAAAACTAAAAGAATGCGTTTTTCAATTGTCCAGTATTAAGTTTATCAATTTAACACTTTGATGTTAAACCTAATGTGGCCCTTAAGATTCTATTTTTATGAAACTGGATTTTGGTTGTCATAATGTGAATCTGTAGTATGATTTGATTATTATATAAGATGAGCATGCTCGGCTTGATTCCATTATGATACGTTATGAGCTATGATCATATGCTAGACTCTAGATGCCTTATGTTTGGGCGGACGCGCTCATTATGTATAAGCAGGCTTGAATGCCTTTATGATATGGTTGGTGACCTAAGACCAATATATATAAGTATATGAAATCCTATCTGCTTCATTTTCTTCTAAGTGTATAGGAGCCCTTAAGAAAGATATGGTTTTAAGATAAGAAAATTAAGTTAATAAGTTTATGTTACACGATCCTGATTTATTATATATTTC
>CANUEX010055930.1:0-18523 GCA_948099535.1 Jatropha multifida
TTTTTTAGATTGCATGAGCTATACTTGATGTATGATACTATGCTTGGTTGCATAATATAATGTGTGGATAGATGTTATCCTACAATTTGGTTATTATGATGTTGACTTGCTCGACCTATGTACTACCATGAATTGAGCATGTGCTTATGACTTGGTAATACCAATTTAGTATTATGCTTTGGAAAGCTTAATGTTATACACTAGGTATGCTTACTACTTGACATCATGAATAATGTTGGACTAAGATGTTTATGCGTTGTTGCGATCTCAACTGAATTACTTGAGCAATATATGTTACGAATGTGAGATAATTAATATTTGTGAAAATGTATGAGCATGGATGTTTTGGATTTATAAGAAGCTTATGAGCTTCTATGATTAATGAGCAGATTGCAATCAGATACATTTACTTGTTATGTGTATTGCTTGACATTTTGGTTGTGGATATTAATTGGACGTTGATTTAAACTGGATTGACCTAAAAAGAATTAATGGGCTCTTACTGTTGTCTTGGTTGAATAGTTGTTAGAATATGGTTATCTTTTTCTGAAAATAAGGCATGCTATGAATTTCGATTTGGATTGCACTATGATCATATGCCAAACACCTAGGTGTCTTTAGGACGAGTGGACGCACTCTACTGACTCTGTATTTGAATGACTTTATAAGTCTACTGTTAAAAGGCTAACTAGCCAGTATTAGTCTGACGATTATCAAACACCGTACTGTTACCTATTCTGCTTCTGTTTTATCTGAGTCACTATTAAGGCCCAAATATCTGGACTAATGAATATGATATGGTTAGCACAACTTTAATGGTTAATTATGTGTAATTCAAGTTACCTACAAACTGTTTGTATATGATTACTTGTTGTGCAAGTTATTTATAGGATTATTAATATGATTATCTATTATGCAAGATACTATCATAAAAGTGTAACATATATGTTTATACTGTGGATAGATTCTCAGATAAAGTGATAGATTCTTATATTATACGATCTTTATTGTGAAGATATTATGTGAATACTTGAGTTACCTTCATGAACTAGATGTTATCACATGTGTGAATTAACACTGTTATGTGATTATTTAACTGCAAGCAACGTGGAAATACTTATATATGAATTGCCGGAGAGACAAACTGTTATTTATACATACTGATTGAAGTGGGTTCTTGAGATGCAAACTTGGATGTGTTTATACTATAAGTATTCGTATAGAGATATAGTATGGGAATGTGACTTGTTGTGGTACATGACATTTTGATATTGTGTATGGTTTCAATGGACCATAATTCTATGCTATGTGAATGCATATATATTGTTGAGTACTGCTGATTTTTATACTTAGCGCAATGTTTTTAACTCGCGTAGGTTGAAATTTGTTAGTTATGGATCTCAAGTACCTGTGTCCAGAGACAAGATCTTCTACCCCTAGACTAGAGTGTGAGTCTAAACTATAGACTCATGGCATGTGTTACATTTGGAGTAAAGAGAGTATTGGTTTGTTATGTGGAGCTTAGAACCTATTTATTTCAGTACATTTAATTTATTTCTTGAACTCTCTAAGGATTTTGATTTGTTCCACATATACTTAGACTCTCATTTTGAGATTGAACTTTTGACATTTTTGGAATAATGAATGTTGGATTTGAGAATGGTTTCTTTTGAGAATTCATTTTATTATAATGGAACATTAAATGTTATAAAGGGTTTTGAGAATTTTGTTGTTACTTTGGAATGTTTATTAATAGGTAATCATTTTTTAAATGATATTTTCAAGGGACATTCTTGTTGTTTTCTCTAGGAATTACCTAAACTATTATGGAACTGTTTGATGGGTTACCGCTATTGCTTTGAACAATTTAAATTTTCCTGGCATTTATATTTTTATTGTTTAAAGCAAGTTATGGTTTACAAGACTTCGCTGTTTTTTTTTCTTCCAAACAATAATACTAGATCTGCACTAATAAACAAGCCGGTACATGTCTCTGGCAGAGAATGTGATATCTCTTATCTGGCCTTACTATCACACCCCAAAAATAGAGATGCGACGGTCCTAGGGTCTAGGTAGGTTTAAGGCCATTGGGTACTACGTAGAACCCATATATGATTTTATCTTATTATAAATAAGTAAATTTGCTAAATACTTAATACTGCATACTTAGGTGGGCTAAAAAAATTTTTCACTATTGTTCAACTAATTTCCCAAGATATTTTTTTTTTAAAATAACATAATCTTAAGTATTCAAACTTACTCTCATATAATTCCTTTGATAATGAACTTTGCATTCAGAATCAACTAATATCTTTTATATATGTCTATGGAGCAACTAGAGTCATCCCTTAAATACATAAATTACTCATAAATGTCAACACATAATTATTTTGCTCTCTTACTTCTTGTTGAAATAAAGAAACCAAGAAGCTGCTGAACTGAATCACTTCTACCTGAAACACAGACTCTTTGATGAGATGTCAACTCAATGAGGATATAGTGCCCCTTAAATAGCATATACGTTTTAAACATTACCTAGATTACAAATCAATAATTACAATTTAATATGTCATTAAGGCTCATTATAGATCTATTTCAATTAAATACAATTTATAACAATCTAACTTTTCATTATCGATATCATATCACTCATATATTAAATAATCACTTAAAAGCATTAAAGAGAACATATTACTATATGCATTTCTATACCTTCTCATCTCATATAGATGTCTCAAATAATTCAGATAATTCAAATAATTCGAATAATTCAAGTAATTCGGCTAATGACAACATGTCACAAAATCACAATTTTTCACAAATCACTGTTTTCACTTAGACAATACTGAAGAAACATATTGTTATGCACATTTCAGCACTATTTCACAATTCACAATTTTCAGGGCAGTAACTTCTCTCTTTAATTATATTCACTTTCACTTATGTGCAAATAGCCTGATGGTATAACCCCCATCAAGGTTGGGTTTTGTCATTAGCCCACACAATAGCATAACACAATCAGAATCAAACACAATGATCAGTGAAGTTCTCAGATTCTCAATTTCAATAATTCTAATATCAATGATATCAAATGATTGAATAAATTCTTTCAAGTATTTTAATAATCATAGATTGAATCAAATAATTTAAACACAATAACTCACCTTGATTTCGTGTTTCTGATTCCTTTCGGTCATTTATGATTTCGAAATGATTTGTAATAATCCTTAACCTATATCATATTTAAACACATATTGTATTTTTATTTGTTTCTAACTCTTTATTTACATTCAAGGTTATTTAATATTTTTATTCATTAAATTTAATATTTAAATTTTTAAGGATAGAAACTATACATATTAAACTTTATGTTTATTTATTATATACTCATTTTCATAGTTAATTCACTCATATTTTAATATTCTCAATTTAGTGCAAATCTAATGAAAAATAGAATTTTCTGCACATGAGCAGTATGTGTTTATTTAATTAAATATTTATCTTCTCACATCCATTTATTTTGAAATTTTATCATGTAGTTCTTAACATCTCAAGGTACTCCCATATTAGATTTCATGAATTTTGGAGTTCATTAACCTATTTAAATAAATTAATTACCGAACTAAAATTTTCAGCTTTCTTATACTGAGTAGTCTCCTTCATTTTATTAATATTTCCAATTTTGCTCATTATTTAGACTTTTTCTTCGAACACAACCTTATTAACATCTCAGGTTGTCTTTCTGCAAAATTTCATAATTTTTGAAATTCATTTACATATTTAATTGAATAAAACATAATGTTTAAATTTAAGTAGTCTCATTGAAATAGTTTGGAAAAATAAAAATTTTTTAGCTTTTACATGTTTAATTACTTTCTATCCAAAATAATTTCTACATCTTGAATGATTAATTAATATATTGTAAAGATAAATTTTAAGCTTTGATTCATCAAAATAAAGATTAAAACTTAGGAAATATAATTTAAATTCTAAGATAGAATTTTGGATTTCATACATTTCTTTGCTTCCTTATGATTTTCTCTTCCTTCCTATCACTTGTTGGTTTAATCCCTCCTTACAACACTTTTATATTTCTAATATTTTGTGGTAAATTATCTTAGGCAAGTAGGGTATTTATAGAGAAATAAATGAAATGGGAACACTAAGTTTGAAAATGAAGATGTGAATTAAAGAAAATGTGGTATTTTCTCTAATACACTTGTCTTCTCTTTTTTTAATTTAGATGATGATTCACTTAGTATTTTGTGATGATTGATTTCTAATAATTATTAGATTGATTGAAAGAAAAATGTGGAAGGAAGAAATTAATTTTAAAATGTCAAAGGGAGAAAATCAAATTTGAAATGAAGGTGTGAATCAGTGAAAATATGATCACTTCTTTAATACATATATCTCCCTTTCATTAATTTGAGATTGAATTATTTATTATCTTATAATAAATAATAGAAAAAAGAAAATGAAATGAGAAAGCTACGTCTGAACTGAAAATATGAACAGATGAAAAGATATTTACTTCTTCAGTACACTTATTTTCATAATTTAGAAGGGTGAATTATGTATTGTGTTGTGCAAATATTAAGCTCCCACTTATAAGAATAAAACTTTGCTTTTAATCCCTTTTGTTACTTTGGTTAAGTAATAGTCTAGATGCTCTTTTTGGTCATTTCATATTTTTATTACTTAAACTCATTTGATTTAGAGTTTTATTCATTTAATTCTTACATTTTCTTATTAGGATATATGTATATGTATTTTTGTGCATTTATGTTATTGTACATCTAACAGTTTTAGAATGTTCTATACTCATCTCTTCAATACCTTAAAAATCTTATTTCCTTACATTCAGTAAATTTTAAAAATGAATCCACAAAAAAATTAGAGAATGAAATGTTTCGAGTTTCAAAAATCCAGATATTACACTTGTGGAATCGAAAAGGGGGCATTACAAGTTGTTTGATTAATTGATCTTATAACCAACTTTATCAGTTTTTTGGCTCTATTTAGCGCTTATGTGGTGTCGGGCTTGGCTCTTTGGAGAGCTTTTGACTGTGTGTGATGTGTTAGAGTCGCCACCTTAATTTATTTTTATTTTTAGGAAAAATATAAGGTAAAAATCTTGTGTTTGACTCCTTAAGTGTGCCACAATAGATAAAATAAACTAACCTCAAATCATTGGATTTGAGGACTAGGTTTTCGACTTTATTGCATATGGATCAGAAGCATGGGTCTAATTGAAAATCAAAAATCATTGTTTCGCATGAATGTCAGTTTATCGATGCATGGACATACTTATAATGCATGGCAATATTTGGAATATAGTGCATTAAAAGTGAGCAACCGAATAAAGGTTGTGTAATCTAGAGTTGAGCCCGACTCTAGCTTTGTTATGGAGGATTTTAGGTCAAGCAACACATTTTCCTAAATCCCGACCTGTAACGCCCCAAAAATTTTGAATCTTACAATGGTATTATATGGTCGGGTCATGAATAGTATGACCCAAGAGGGAAATAATATTTTATTTGGACCCAATAATGATATTGAGCATAATTAATATTTGTAGAGTTAATTAGATTTTATGTGATTAGTCTTAATTAATTTGAGTTAAGATTTAACTTTTTCATGATAAATTAAGTAATAAATTATTGGTGAATAGTAATCTAACTGTCTGTGAATAGTACCACCAATCCAGGACTTTGTATCATTTCAGTCCGAAAAAATTAATATTGATGTCCTTTATTTCATTTAATATTTTTGGATCATGTTTGCATGATTTAGGTGTGTAGAAAATATTTCATGACTATTTTTGGAGAATTTAAGTAATTGGTCAATAGTAACTTATAGAGTGTTATTATTATGGAAAATTAAGGAATCATTTTCATGGAATTAATTTAATAAATATGTGGAGATAAATAATAATTTGAGGAGAAATAATTGGTGAATATTTTAGGTCATTGGATGGAAATACAATGACCAAATCTCCTCACTCCATTTGCCACCACCTAAAGATTTAGCAACACTTTGAATTGTTGACTTCCAAGTCAACAATACTTATCTTTTAACTAACATTTTTTTTCTTCTTCCTCATTCTTAATGTGAACTTCTTCTTCCTTTCCTCTATTTTCTTTCAACTTTCTCTACTCACTAAACTACCTTAAACTAACCAAATCAAACCATGATTAAGTAATTAAACTTGAAGAAATAAGCTTAGAAGTTAGTATTTGGTGATTATATTCAAGAAATTTGGAGATTGCTACTAAATCTACGGTTGGAGAGCCTTCCTTCAAGGATAAGGGGAAAGCTAAAGTTTGGAGCCTTCTAAGCTTATTTAAGCTTGTTAATAAGGTTAGTGCAAATATTTCTTTCATTATTTTGCATTTTACTAAGTTTTCAAATTTTAGGTTTTATATAAATTTTGAGGATTTTAGTATGACCTGTTTAGATTTTTGTATTTTGAATGTTTTAATATGTTCTTGGACAATTTTTGATTGTGTTTAAATATTTAGTTTGAAAAGAAATCCTCTTCCCCTTCATTAGCTAAGAGAGGCCAAGCCCTTTAAAAAAAAGGGGCATTAAACTTTTCTTGCTTTTTTCCTTGATTTTGTTTTCTAAATGAAGCTTCATAAGTTTTGATTTTATAGTAAAGATGTCTATATGATATTCTTTATTTTCATGATTTTTAATATGGATTAAAAGAATGCTTAAGTTGTGAAAAATTAGTTTTAAGATTATATGAATATAAGTAAAGGTTTTGATAAATTTATCCAAGTAAGATAAGCTTAAAAACATGTTTAATGGAAGGAAGGAAGTTTCCTTACCTTGTGTCCTTAAAGAGATCCCTCTAGTGGTAAGACTTGTTTTCATGATTTTTGAATTGATGTTTGAGTTCTTGAAATTATATTAAGCATGTATTTTCAAAATGTAAGCCTTGCTTAGTATAAGTATGAAAAGTCGTAAATTTTTCCTAAGTTGTAAGTTTATGATAATTTGAGAAAATGGTGTTTTGGGTAACAATTAAGTATACAAATGTTTTGCTTGATTTTGATTTCAAAAGTGTTGTATAATAAGTAATTATATAGCGGTGTAGTTCTCCACTTGTACTCCTAATGTTTATGAACATTATAAAACTTAAAGAAGGTTTAATTCGTGTAAAAAAAGGAGTTTTAAGATTAAAGGATTATGGGTTTAAGTTTTAATGATTTTTATAAGTATTTTCAATTAGTAATTATGCTTATTTGAAAGAAGGGAACTCCCTTCCTTTGTGTTCATGAAGAGGCCGAATCACTCTAGGGTGGTAGGGCTTGATTATCATTTATTTTAGGTGGGATTTAGTCCTTTCATGTTAAATTAAGTATGTACTTTGAATATGAAAACTTTGAATTTCATAAGTGTGTAAAATGATAAATTTTACAAGTCATAAGTTTTAATGAAGTTGAGAAAAATATGTTTAAATAAATATTTTGGCAATATAAGTTTTGATGCATAAATATGAAAATGTGGAAATTTTACTAAGTTGTAAGTTAAGTGAATTTGAAGTAAAAAATATTTAAGTTATGAAATGATTTATGATGAGAAGATTTATAAGAAATATTATGAATTAAGATAAAAGATTTGATTTTGGGCTTCTGTATACTTTGGTTGAAATGTGGTAGGCCGAATACATCATTTGCCCCCTAAACTTGCACAAAAAAGTCTTATGACCTCTTATACTTTTAAAATGATGTTATGACACCTTAAAATTATAAAATTGTTAACATTACACCCTCATTTATCTAGTCAGCAGCGCGTAAAAAGCCAAGCTATTTTCCTGCGCATGAACTTGTAAAGATATTCCTAGATTATATTTTAAATCATTAAAAAAATATTTTTTATCACTAAGTTAAATATAATATTATTAAAACTTAATTCTCTCTCATGCTATTTTCTCTGCAAATTCAAGTTGGATTTGGACTATTCCTAAGCAAAACCTATCTCATCTCTCCTCTCACTTATTTATCGAACCAATTTTGTCTCTCCTCTCATCCAAACAATTGATTTCAAATGTAGAAAATGTAGAATGTGCAGGTCTGAAATATTGAATAACAAGAAAAAAAATATGAAAATCTAGGTAACAAATTAAACATAAATATATATCAGATTATGTATATAAAATTATTATCAATCTAAAATTGCTTCTGCATTTAGTAAATTATTGAATGAAAAAAATACATTCATTTTACTTCCAAGATTAAACAAGCAATGAATTTAGACATATATAATACAATCCTAAACAAACCTTACAAAGATCATATTGTGTATAAGTCTCAATCATCTCATGTTTTTTGTAGTTTTCTCCAACTCTATTTGGCGACAATTG
Organism: Jatropha multifida; assembly: GCA_948099535.1. Taxonomy (NCBI): domain Eukaryota; kingdom Viridiplantae; phylum Streptophyta; class Magnoliopsida; order Malpighiales; family Euphorbiaceae; genus Jatropha; species Jatropha multifida. The sequence continues at coordinate 8,375 of CANUEX010055930.1, forward strand.
CAAATTTACGGTCCTCCATTTCCAAGAACAAAAAATAACTAGATCCAAATAAGAACTAAAGCTTGGCTTTTTACTTAGCTAGTGTGTTGATCTTTATCATCATCACTACCACTAGCAAGCTTTTGCTCTACACATGGTGATAATGAAGAATCTTATGGGTTTCTTCTTCACTTCCTTCCCCCTCACTTCCCCTCCCCTTTAAGGTTTTATTCTTCTTCCTTCTAGATCTAAATTTGTAAGCAACCTTTCTTAAATTGACTGATCTATTGAAATGAGATTTGGTTTTATGTAGGATATATGAAGTTTTGACTTTGAATTGTTCATCACCAACGCTGAGGCAATGGCAGGACTATAAAGGATAAAGATGAAGGAGAGAGAATATAATAAATATATGCATATAATTTTTTTTAAAAAAAAATATCATCCTTTTTCGCTGAATAATATTCAACGTGGCAAGAGTAACTGACTTGGAAGGGTTATTTTCCACATCATCCGCGCGTGTTGTGCACAGCTAATTTATTACTCTAACTAGGTGTATAATTCTTATAAAAATTAAAATTTAGGTTTCCATAAGGTCATTTTGAAAGTAGAAGGGGCCACAAGACTTTTTTGCACAAGTTCAGAGGGCAAATGATGTATTCAGCCAAATGTGGTATAATATGATTCAATTATGTAAGATGAGAATGCTCGGCTTCGATGCCATTATATTGTTAAGCTATGATCATATGCTAGGCTCTGGATGTCTTATGTTTAAGCGGACACACTTATTATGTATAAGTAGGCTTTTGAAGCCTTTATGAAATCTAGCGACCTAAGGCCAAATATGATATGTTATGAAATTTGATCTACTTATATTTCTCCTAAGTGTATATGAGCTCTATGCAAATGTTGTGAGAGATATAAGATTGGGTTTTTTATAATATTATTTATGTTTAATTAAAGTAAAGATATATGTATACAAAAAAAGTATTTTATAAGGTTGTTATTTTATCACTTAATGAATATAAGATTTCTAATTTTTATGTTTTTAAAAGGTACGCCTATAAAATAATGTAAGGAATATAAGAGTTGATTTTATCAAAATCTTGGTTTGAAATTATATGGTCTTAAATAATAAGTGTTTTTGCATAGATTATGTAAAGTGAATTATAAATTCTATATGAGTTTAAGATTTGTTTTTATGATAATTTTGATTCTTTTGATTATTTGCAAGTAAAGCTTTATGTTTTAAAATGATGTTTTATATGATTGATTATTATCATTTTAAGATTATGTAATTTTTGTGATTTATATTCTAAGGTATGTTGCTTGTGCAACATGAATTTTTATATATTTTTTAGCACCACTGAGTTATATACTCAGCGTGTTGATTTTTATCACATGTAGGCTAAAGACAGTGGGTGTTGTTTGAAGATCCAGAATGTAGCATCACAATTTTAGGACATTTTTAGTAGTTGTAGAATTTGGTTAATAAATTTAAGAGTATATGAGATGCATAATTATTAATTAAGAGGATATATTAATTGGGTTATGTAAATTATGTAAATTGTGTGAATTTAATGTTTAATTATTTAAGCTTATGTCAAGGAGATATGTGTGTAATTTATTAAATAGATGGATGTAAGAATAATTCTTAAGTTAGTAATGCATGGAGAAATCTTAAGATTTGTGATATATTTTAATGTCATTAGTTGATGATATAAAATTGAAATACTTGAATGTTTGTATAACATTGAAATTATAGAAGTGTTGCGACATTATGTGTGATATATTGGAGTTTAATGGGGCTTGGAGTTTTAAATTAAAAGTGATTTATTTTCATTTGTTTTGGCAAGCTCAGTTTTTAGGGAAAAATCTTACAATTTTTCTATAGGAATTTTCTAAAATATTTTCAAAAAAAAAAAGTTACTTGCTAAACATATGATTACCTAGTCACTTCTAATTTATAATATGATCTGTATGTTAGTTAAGATGGTGCCTTCAGCACCATATGTAGCACTCGCCGTCTAATCCTCCGAGATCAGCAAAAGGTGTTATATGACTGGTTAGTTTGGTTGGAGGCCTGATACCTAGGCTGAAATTCATAAGTATGCATTCGTACCTCGTTTGTATGAGGATCAGGGTGCATGAAGTTCTACCATCGATCAGGATGGTAGAGTTTTGAAGATGCCACTCTTAGAGTGGGCTTACTGGTGTGTCGGTTGATTCCGGGTTTAATTTGAAAATTAGTTTTGTAGTTTTGCCGAGCGGATCGGACATAGTTTACTAAAGGGACTGGACTTAAAGCATGCATAATGACAGATGGACCGGGATTTGACAGTTGATAATTTGCCTGATGGACCGAGCATAATTTACAAAGGTTTGAGTTTGAGTGATTATACCCTCATGCTTGTGATGCGGCCGGATCGGAGCTCGACGGTGAGTTGTCAACCAAAGAGGTCGAGTCTTCCTCCAAATATAAGCTATGGTAGGGTGCGAGGACCCATATTATAGTCTTATATAATAGTGTTAGATGATGAATTATTAATCAGTTGCTAGATTTAATTTATAATGAATCACCTAACTAGTAGTTTTGGCATAAGGAAGGACAAAGTGCGATTGAAAGTCGAAAGAATCGACTTTTGAGAGCCAAGTCGGGCTTTAAACTCAACTAAGGAGGTCAGAATTTGTGGTCGTAGAATCATAAAAGTGAGAATGAGAGTCATTGATGCTTGAGAAGTGTTCGATCAAGCAATAAGAGGTGTGTGAAATGAGGGGGGCGTGTGCCTTTTATAGGCAAAAGGAGGTGGCTGAGCCAGCCTTTATTGGCGCTTGCCACCTCCTTATGGGCATTGATGACCTCTTGACAATGCCAGAGGAGGGTCCTAGCAATAGCCACGTCGGTGTCGGCGCTATGCTGATCAGCGCTGCCGCTGGGCTGGCCAATGCCAATCTTGGCTAATTACCAAAATGCCCTTCCCCTTTGGTCTCTGGGTTTTTGAGCTTTCGAGAGTCCATTTAGGCCCAAATGACATCCAATCTAGCTGATTCTAACACCGTTGGAATCGTGATGGAATTTCTACATTTTAGTGCCATGGTTGGGGCTTAGCATGTCTTGGGTGAGGCTTGTTATGCCTTGGAAATTATGGTAAAGCTACTTTTGATTTGTGAGCCTTTCAATTTTGAAAGTTGGTTTGAGGTTCGAACGATGTCCGATTGAGCTGATTCTTGATGCGTCGGAATCGTAACAAAATTTCCTACATCTTGAAACCATGTGTGGGGCCGATGGTGTCTTTGTTTTGGCCTCTTAATGTCTTGGAGCCCAAAATTAGGTCTGTTCTTATGCCTCGATGCTGAAATTGTGGTCATCATTGAGACATTAAGGAAGTTGATTACCTTAATTTCTATAAAAATATTGGTGTCTCTTGGTTTTCTTCTTATTTTCATTCATGTCATTGAACCTGGATGATTAAGTGCACAAAAGTTTCTGTATATGTAATTTGTCTTTGTAGTAGATCGAGATGAAAAAGTTAGTAAGTGAAGCTAGGTGCATTCTGCTAGTGATCAAATTACTTGAGGCTATGCCAAAAAATATTAGAGAGGTTTTAACATAAGCAATTGCAAGGCCAATGAACCCGTTGTAGAATTGCAAACAAGTTAAAAGAACGATAAAGGGTACCAAATTTGGTACAATTACTCCACTCAAATCCATAAAACTAGGGAGAAGTATTCTCTATCTCGCTTAGTGGCTTTTTCTTCAAGTCAAAATTTGAAAAGCTTACGATTTTCTATGGAGCAATTAGGTTCTTTAAGAATCTTACTGATATGGACATTCTAGGGGCTGAAATGCATAAAAACAAGTTAACAAGTTTGTTGAAAAGGAAATGAAAAAAATTTATAACTTTCTTTCTATAATATAATTTTAAATTTTCTCCCATGTACATAATATGTGTTTCATTTTCTATATGAAATGAAATAGTCAATGAACAACTCATAAAGTGTTACAATTCATGCAAATGCAATCAATGTTATATTTATATGAGATTTCCTCTATCTGTCTTCTTTTCTCTATTTTGTTTAAAATAATCTTATGCAAAATCTCGTGTCCTATATTATATTTTTGATAAATAGACTATTGTCGATTTTATTTGTAATTACAGATAATAAAATGATAAATATTCTATTCAACTTCACTATCTAACTTTATGTTATTTCTCAGGAACTACTAATTATGTGATGCTTTAAACAGGAAATTATCTATTAGCTTCTAATATATGGATTCCTACTAAATAGAGAATCGTTTAGCTTCTTTTCCCTTTTAATCAGAAAATGCCTAAGAACTTAAAGCATTCTACTTGAAAAATAATATAGCTTCAAAATTCTAGAAACAAAAATTGACCATTCAACTTTATTGGTTTTGACATTCTTTTAATTACATGAATATTAGCTGCTAACATTAGCTAAAAAAACAGAGAAACATTTCAATTCATATTACCATCTGTAACTAATTTTTTGATAACAGTAAAAAAAGTACTGTAAAAAATACCAACATCTAATTTAGGAGATATTTTATAATGGCATTTTTCATTAATTTTCTCCCAAGATAGGTTCTTGTAATATAAACCTTTCAACTTAATAGTTCTAGTCTATAAGAATCAGCAAAAGCCTATGTTGAACCATCTAATAAATTATAAATAAGGAATTAGCTAAGACTAGTTGTAGCATCTGTCAATTCATGTCCTATAGAAAATTGAAGGTCTAGAAATCATTTTTAACCAAAAAAATTCTCATATTTTTCAAGGCACTCAAATATAATTACTCTAATAAAGCTAATCAAATTATTTTATTAATATAGTTGCTTCAATTTCATATGTTTATTATTAATTTTTCTATTTATATATCAAGAAATTCAAATGATAATATTGACCATAATATTCCAATAATGACAACAATAAGTAAAAAAATTAAAAATAATATGCTTATCCATGAACAATACAACATATCTCTCTATAAAAGCATCTTCCAGCCATCTCCTAATAGTCCAGAGTCTTTTCTTAATCAATTGCTTTGCCACAAACTAACTTTCAGGACAATTCAATAATTCCAATTTATTAGTTAAACATGTGATCATATACCCATACAAGATATGTAAAGAGGGTGGGTCAAATACCTACCTCTTGTATTGTAGCAGATGAACAGCTTCTAGCCTTGCATTACCAATTTGCTGACTATAGAAGCAATCACAATCAAACAAACTTCTCCTATTATCCATAATCTAAAAGCCTTACTGTCTCTTGTAGCAATGTGAATGAAAAAGGGAGAAACATCAAGTCAATCGGCATTCTCTACTCTTAGAAAGCTATACAGGCAACAACGAATTCAGAGAGAAGTTAAGTTTTATCTAGAGAGTATAATTTTTGTGTTTCTACTTTTTTTGCGATAACATAAAGGAGAACGTGTTCTCCTTTTCTCATAAATTTTATTGGATTACGTAGATTAAAGGAATCCAATTAAAACATAAACTCTCTAAAAATATAACCAACTGGATATTTAAACTTATTTAAATACTCATAATAATAATTAGAAATATATATTATTGTCACGTATTATTAATAGAGCCGGATTAAAAAGGCTAGTCATGGGCATACCAATACCTGTCTATTAATTCCAACATCTTCCACTCGCACATGACGAGACTTAACCCGTACTTAGCAAATAGACTGTACGACCAATATACTTCCAAAGTTCTCTACTATACACTTATTAGAGATATATAGCATCTCAAAAAGAAGGAAAACTCTTTTAAGTAGAAAAGTATGCAATACCCCAGATTATTTATCACATTTATTGTTAGCATTGATCTCATAACATATTTCAAGTTCATAATTATGTTTACTTATTAACCTTATTGGTCAACCAGTGAACGCAAAAACTCAAATGTGACTGCAAAACAATCTTCCCTTCAAATTAATTCTCTCAATCATAATTCAACTCGATTTTCTAGAAATGCCCCATTCAATTGCATCAATTATGATTTTTTGGCAACACTCTAAGAAAGCAATCACTGAATTATATCTCAAGAATTAGTCAAAAGTCATAAGGGTACTGGTTTAGAGAACTATTATTCTTATAAGAGTCTCACATAATTAACATTTGATATCACTTACCTTGGCAACTCATTTGGCTGTCATCTCACACAGATGGTATGATGCATAGTCCCAAAAAAAATCTCTATAAAACCAGCTGTGGGCGATCAGTGCCCCATTTTTTATCTTGTTTTGGCACTAGTTTCCCTAGTGTTGAGTCAAGTTTTGGCGTTGATCGCCCTGTTTACTGGATTGGCGTTGGTCACCCTATTTTTCTTTGGTTTTGGTGTTGATTGCCCTATTTATGGGATTGACACTGGTTGCCCTGTTTTTGTCTAGTTTGGCGCTGATCGCCTATTTACTGGATTGGCACTGGTCACGCTATTATCTTGTATTTTGATATGAAAATCATGGTTAGTTAAGTAGAATAAATATGCAAGATGCATAACATCCCACTTTTGATAGTCTGGCTCAATTTTTGAGAGAGTGTCCATGGGAAACTCAGGCCCGATATGTCAATATTCACTTTGAAAAAGTGATTTTTGGTCTTATTTTCTTCTCTCTCTCTATTTTTTTTTCTTTTCTTTCTTTCTTTCTTTTTTATTTTTTTTTTCTTTAGTTGAAAGATCGGTGTTATGGTGCCTGGAATCGGCACTGATGACCTCCAAAATGGTGTCGTTTTGGCATTTCATGCACGCCAAATTGGCGCCATTTTAGGGCCAATCCACGCCGATTTAGTCCTGATCGACAATGGTGTGTCTTGGTGGGTAGAGGTTGAGAGCTTATAAATACCTCATTTATGGTTTCAAAACGATGTCGTTTTGCTCACCGGGGCCTAAATTTTCTAAATTTTCACACACTCTGCTAAAAAATAGAGTCATTCATTAGATATGGCATGCAAAGGTGGACCAAGAGGCTGACAAAGGTTAAGAAGATTAATCTAAGCTGGCATGGTATGGCTTCTTTAGTGACGCTAAGGAGCTTACCAGTCGACTGGGCTTTTTCGGATGCATGTCTGCACCTATAGGATCTATAGACTCATATGTTTCGATTTAGTACACACCCCGAGGAGATGTGCCCAATGTATGAGGAGTTTGCAGCTTTTTTGGGCAATGGTTCTGAGAGGCCTCTGGTGGCTACACTGACTGGGATCGAGTTTTTCAGGAGCTTTATGAGGATGCTAGGTCTCTCGGTGGTAGAGGCTAGGGAGCTGGTAGTGGAGGATTGGATAGACTTATCTAGGCTAGTGGAGTAGTATCTGGATCCACTTAGGTTTATTGACTAGAGCCCTAGAGGTTTAGGACTTGGGCTTTGGTTTTTTGCTTAGTGAGCACTAGCATACTAATTGGTTCAGTAGGTTGGGGGGATTTGAGGGTGGTAGACTTGATCTTTTAAATGAGTGAGGTGTTGGGATTGCCAGCATGACCTTGGCAGAGATTATTTTGAGCCTCAATCAAGCTTACATCGTAGAAGGGATCTAGTCAACTAGTCTGATTCTACTTCAAGTAAGCACTCTCAAACTAACTTCTATTGTGTTTAGATAGGGTGCTTTCTGTGAAAAGGCTTAGGTTTGAGTTGCATGTGAATGCTTATTGGAGAATCTAAGTGGTGGGGGCAAGGTCTGGTCTTCCATGCTTTGGAGAAGGTTAGGGTTGTTAGGGTACAATTGAATCTGTAGGGTGAGAGAGCTTGCTTGTGGATGCCTATTTCTTTTCTATGTTATAGTCCAATGTCTGATCTTGCAGGTCTATTGGAGGGATCATGTGAGGGTGGTGGATCCACCACAACCTCATCCATATAAGCCATCATAGTACTGATCTAGACAAGTTGTGGTGAGACTCGAGTTAGAGGATGAGTGGTTGCAATGTTTATTGGCATTGAGGCAGAATCATATTTTATGGAGGTATGACTGGTATAAGATTAGCAGGTTCTTGGTTTGGTCAGCTGGATACCGAGTGGCTTTTTTGCTAGGCATAGATAGTGTCACATTCTACCCTAAATCTATATTGATGAGGTAGATGGGGCATGTTCAGGAGTTGCCACCAGTCGAGCACTATTTTGAGATATACTGATTTCTCCTTGGATTACTGTAGTTATATTGGGTAGTTGGTCAAGAGGGCTCATAAGGTTGAGGTTGGAGTTTCTAGGGGTAGGACTACTGCTTATTAGACTTGGTGGACTGCCAAGCATGGCGACTAAGAGAGAGAGCATAGAGTGGCTCTGACTCGAGATATGGATGTTAGAATCTGGGTGGTGATTGAGATAACCCTAGATTCCACCGCAAAGATTGACCTAAAGGATTCTGATGACTCTAGGGAGATGCCTCTGAGGCGGCGTAGACGATTCGCCTAGACCCTCGGTGCATGCCGACCTTATCTTAGTAGGGTAAGATTTTTATTTTTTTTATTTTTTTGACTTAGCCCATATTTTTTGTGAGGACATGGAGATAGGATGCTGATCCATGATGTATAGAGGATTTAGTTGACACACATTTTGGGTTTTTTGACACTCTGGATAGTGAATATATAGATGACTGACACAGATAGACAGGTGATAGAGACAGATGCCTGAGTGATAGGGCTTTTGTGATTTTAATTTTACATAACCTATACTGATTTGAGATATGTAAAAAGGGAATCATTTTGACACTTTTGGAAAGGAAATTCAGTTCTATCCTTTATGAAATTATCGCTTATAATCCTTAATTTTTTGCCTAAGCCTCCCTTTCGAGTTTTTGGCTTAGTAGGCTACCCTAAATTTTACCTAAGCCACCCTTTCAAGTTTTCAGCTTAACGGGCTTTTGATTTTCCCCAAGCTGCCTGCCCTTGTAGATTTTCAACTTAGCTTTTTTTTTTTTGATTTTTTCTTTTGATGGATTTTGCTTCTATTTTTATTGGCATAGAAAATCTATAATTTTCATGAGAGAAAAAGCAAAATGTATTTTTATTATTATTGTGACCGCACCCACAAGTTGCGCTACCTACGTATCTCGTACTTCTTGAACATATTTTTGGGAGTCAGGTTATTGTAGTTCTGCTTAATGATGACATAAGAGGGCAACATTTTTGTGCTAATGCCTAGATGAATTCACACAATGTACCTCCTTTGGCTAATCCAAATAATGAGGGTTTGTAAATTCATCATCATTTATGTCTGACAGCATGACAATACCTTCGAAGATAATCTTCTTCAGGATATGGAGGGGTTGCTTGATTTAGCCTTATTTTGCCCCGAGGACCATGTACAAGAATTCTAATCTTCTTAAGTACAGGATAACCTACTCATGATTACATTATTCTTCATTGATAACCCTAATTCTGATTGAGGGCTTGAAGTCTTCTTTTTAACTAGTCTCAGCTCTTTTAAGCCTATTTTGTCTTGGGTGACCAGCTTTCTTGTTGTCAACATAGGGGGTTGTTTTTGTCCCATAGGTCAGCATAGGAGGCATTGCCCTGGTTGGCACTCTAATGGAGGTCCTTCGTCCTTAATTCTCAAATAGTTCTCTGACTTCTGGTCTTAGAGTTTTCATATTCATTGGCTTGATTTGACTCACTTTAACTCACTTTCTGTTTGTGACTCAAACTCAGACTTAGACTGATTGGATACTAGGGACTACTCTACAACCTCTGTAACAGTCTAATTTTTCGGTATCGTTAATAGCGATTTATTGGTCTGTGAATAGTACCATCGGTCCGGGACTTGGTATTATTTCGGTCCAAAAAAATTACTACATGTATCTAATATTCTAATTAATATTTTTGGAGTATGTTTGCAAGATTTAGATGGGTAGAAAATATTTCATGAATATTTTTGGAGAATTGTAGCAACTTATGAATATTATTTTTAGTGTCGGATATTAAGGAATAAATGAGGGATTATTTTTGTGTGATTAATTTAATTAATTTGTGGAGTTAAATAATATTTGGGAGTGAATTATTTGAGAAATATTTAGAGCCATTGGATGAGATTACTTAGGATTTGATCATAGCCATTCATTTGGCATAAACTTAAGAAGCCAAATTTGACTTTTCAACTCAAAAGCAATTCTTCTCTTTCTTCTTCCTCCATCTCCACGCCATCTTTC
>CANUEX010055938.1:0-24902 GCA_948099535.1 Jatropha multifida
ATTAATAGTTACTCGATAAATTTTCGGGCGAACCAAAATGATTTTCGATCCCCATAATATTACGTGGCGTAATATTATTGGCTAATAATTTACAATTTAAATTTAAATGGGAATGTTTTGAAATAAAAATTTCGGGGTATTACATGTATATATGTATGTATATACACAACGGAACAAGATCATTCAAATATGTTCATACATTTATCTTCCTATTACCTTTTGACCCATCCTTCTTCCCAGCCCCTGATCTAGCATCTAACTCACTCCCAAACAACGCACTATCTGTCCGACACCTTTCGCTTTTATGACAGCCTCTTTCATATTTGTTTACCTCTTGCTTTTTGCAAGCCAAAGGGTTTCTTGAGCTGCATCCAGGTATGGGATTTTTCCGCATAGCTGCACTGCTAATAAAGGTTACGTGTCCGTGTCCATCTTTTACCAACGACAGGCATACCAACATAACCAAACTACAGATTGCCAATTTCTTGGAGATTGCCATTATTTTATATGATAAGGGAATTTTTGTCGCAAGAGTATTTTATTGATTAACTGGAAAATATTAAAGGATATTAATGTTTGTGAAAGATATTGTAATTTATATAAAAAAAATAACTATAATTATATAAACAAATTATTCCGATATATAAGTTCTATCTCAATTTCAAATTTATCACACAAAAAATGTTAAATTTGCTAATTTTACATATATGATCGAGAAAAATTACAATCAATTATATATATATAAATATATATGTACACACACAAATGTCGGATTACATCTAATAATAGAAATTTTTTTTTCTAATTGAGGTAAAATCGAAATATATTTGAATTCGATTGAAGTGATTGGTTCTTAAAAAAAAAATTAACCGATTGGTACCATTGATTTTCATGTGTTCCCGTTCACTTTGACATGCTCGTTTTGGTTTTTGAAAAATAAAATATAAAACAGAAAATTTATGTTTCTTATGTTCGGTGAAATTAAATTGGTTTTGGAATAACTGATATAGCTATTGGTTTGATTAACTGCGTATAAATCCAATCAAAATAAAATTACAGGACAGAAAGAGTAATTATGATCAAATTTAGGGACTAAATAATTATTTACCCTTCAAAAAATTTAACGAACAGACAAACGCTAGGATCCCATAACAAGGGGCTGGATTGAGAGGTAGCCAAATCCAATACCAATGGATAAAATGTCAAAAGTGAAGGACGGCCTTTGACCCAAAAATAGAGAGCAGATTTGAATATTTGATAAAGTCAAATTTCCAGAGGGATTGACCAATGGCCAAGATGGCCTCCGCCAATAGACGGAAAAGAAAAACACCAAGAGTATTAAAAGATCTCCCATGCCACAGCAGAGATCACTTTCGTTCAGAGGTCTCAAAGTTCAACTCTGAGAATACAATCCTTTTAGATACTCCGAAATCTTCTCTATGAGTGTACTTTATCCGAATTAATCATATTAATAAATTACCAAATAATCTTAATTCTTGTAAAAAAATAATACAAGTTCGATTTTCGAAAAAAATATTTTGCTGAAAGAAAAGATTTTTTATGTGTGCTTGGATTATTTATAATAGCAAGTCCGATAGAAATCTTTGTAGTAGCAACTAGCCATTTAATTGATTTAGACGATAAAATAACTTTTTCGAATGCTTGGATTGTTTTTTTAAAACTTGTTGCATATGACGTATACGATGAGTTCATGTCATTATAAATTGATAACATTAATAGAGAAACATATCGTACTACTGAGCTCCATTCATCGAAGATATACATCAGTAAAATAAAATCTAAATTTTTTAATCAAATATCATATCCTTTAATAACAAACCTTGAGAAAGAATGAATTAAACTCTCATGGAAAAAAAGATAAAAGAACTCTAGATATGGAGACAAGCCAATAATAACAACAGCGAAAAACAAAGAGAAAACAGAATTAAAAGAAAATAGATATGAGTTTATTAAAAATGAATAAGCGATCACAAGCGAAAAGAGAAAATCAAATAAAAATTAGGATTAAATAGAGCAAAGAGAAAAGAAAAAAAAAGCATAAAAAAGAGTATTGTTAAACAAGCAAAGAAAATTAGGGTTATCCTTATTGTAGAAAAGTACTAGAAAGTTCTTTGAACGATAATAGCTAATAACTAATATATTATGTACACATATACACACATGAGGTGCTCATGTTTCCAGATTTTCACAAGACAGCCGACGCCCAGAAGAAAACAAAACACAAAGGAGATTCCAAATCATACGTCTTTCATATTTAATAGCACTGTCCTCATTCGTTGAGTGTAGCCACAAAAGGATGTCAATAAAAATATGCTCTTCTATGTACATTCATCCTGCTGTGATAATAATAGAATCTCCAATATATTTTTTAGAATGATTAAATCATTACTCATTCTTCAACGGACAGCTTGATGGTCATTCTTTTAACTATTTTAAAGTTATTTTTAGCAGAAAGAACTCAGATTCTCTATGGAGAAAATGGGTATTGACGCGGTGCAAGTAGAATTATCTTTAATTTAAGAAACACATGTAGAGTATAATAGATTTTTAGAGTGAAAAGTTCTTTACGTAGAATATCGAGCGTTCAATCTTTGTCAATGGAGAAAATGGATAAGTCGTAGTGCAGCAGGATTATGTTTAGCTTAAGGAACATCTATAGTATGAGTAAAAAAAGTCACGATGAATATTCTGAGTGGAAAGAATTCAAAATTTGATAAGTACGATGTCAATGTTCGATTTTTGTCAATGGAAAAAATGGATATGATGAGGTGCGGGTAGGATTAAGTTTAACCTGAGCAACATCTGTAATATTAATAAGAAAAATTATGATGTATTTAATCCACTTTCCCTCTTTATATACAGAAGAAAAATAAAATAAAAATTGTTTGCTCACTTTAGTTTTAAGTATCAATATACATGTAAATTAATCAAAATTTCAGCATATTACATCTAATTATACTTATTATAAATATTGGTGGTTTGGTTTGCATTGATTTAGTGCATTATCTATAATCGAATTAATAAATTCGGTTTCCTAAAAATTGAAACTTAATCAAACCTCCAAGCATAGCAAAACCATTCAAACCATAATATATGTGTATGATTTGGTTCCGTTTGAGTTGTTTAGGGGAATTGGATGGTTTTGGTCTAACATTTTAATTCATTATCAAATCAAATCAATTAATAGACTTTTAATCCTCATAAAATTATTTAAAATCTTTGAATATGAAAAAATGTTAAGAAAAAAAACTTCTTATTCATACAAATTATTATACAATGTAGCAATGATTTTATTTTATTGATTTTTAAATTAAAATTTGAATCTCAATATATAAAATTCATTAAATAAATATTTTAAAAAAAACTTTAAAAAATAGGAATCTTATTCTTGAAAATAATCTTTGACCTTAAAGGAAAAAATAAAAGGAAATTTCCAAAGAAAAAAGGTGAGAGGCAAAAGGAAAAAAAGATTCAGAAGATTTAAAAGAAGTGAAGTTAAATTTCTTGGAAATGGTACCAAAATTTTTTTGTTGCGTATTCCATTCCGACGAAGGTTCATTTACCTTCCCGGCGACGTAAGCCACTTTTGCCATTTTCCAACCCGACATATTGACAATTCTACCCCTATTGAACATTCTTCCCATCAACGGGATTCCCCGGGCCACGTTTCACTATTCTCGATAAATTTACAATTTTTACCCCTCAAATGGCCACTTTATCCTTACCTTTTTAAAAGCCGGCCTAATCCACAAATTTGCAAATCAAGTTTACTCTTTTTCACCTTATCGTTTTTACTCCCTCGTTTCACTTTTCTTTTTTATTTGTTCTAAATTATATTTCACTTACTATGTTAATAAGTTATTTACAACTCACTTGCTATGTTATATAAAGATATCATATTGTAAGGAAGTGAAAAGAAAAATATTTTTAGGAAGTATAAATGGAATTATTATTTTGAGACTATAAAATGAAATTATAATTTTTCTACGGAGAAAGTCATATTTTATGTTCAGATTAGAGTCAAAATACTATTTTTATTGTATATAATATTTGTCGATAATAAATAAATATCGCAATAAAATATGGATACGAAATGAGAAAGAAAAATAAAAATTCAGCGCAAATTTATAATTAGGCCATTAAAAGCCCCTCAGGAAACCCACCTCCTTGACTCCTTCCTCACAGAATGACCATCCTATCCCTAGACAACCTTCCCCGAAACACATCTGCAGCTCCAAGAAAATGGTCTTGACTTTCCTTCCTTACCTGTACATTTGTTGTCTTCCATGGCCTCTCCTTCTTGGAAAACCATTATCTCCACTTATATATACCAATTACCCATTAATTCTTTTTCTATCCTCAACAAAAGCCATACTTCAATTTCCTCTCTTCCTCTCTCTGTTTCTAAATCTCCATACTTTTCTTTCTTCAAAGATGGCATCTTCACAAAACCAGAACGCATCACAAGAATTCTTTGACTACTTGCCTGTTATGGCAAACAAGCTTGGCGGCGATGGTCTGGTTGGAGAGCTATGCAATGGGTTTAATCTTCTGATGGACAGTGAAAAAGGAGTTATCACTTTTGAAAGTCTGAAAAAGAACTCTGCTTTGTTAGGGTTGCAAGATTTGGGTGATGATGACTTAAAGTGTATGTTAAAGGAAGGTGATTTTGATGGCGATGGTGCTCTTAATCAGATGGAGTTTTGTGTTCTTATGTTTAGATTAAGTCCTGAGTTGATGGAAGAGTCTAGATTTTTGGTAGAAGAGGCTCTTCTGCAGGAACTGAAGGATCTTTGTTAGTGAAAATTCTTCTTTTCCCTTTTTTCTTCTTGGATTATTCTTTTTTTTCTTGAATGTAATAATTGCTGATTTTTTTTTCAATAACAAAAACACAGAAGAAAAAAAATTGAAAACTTTGTAAAAACATATTTATGATCTGTTATCTTTTAACTTGATTTTACATTAAATTTAGGTTATTGTGGTCAAAATTCAAAGCAGATTGAAGATGTCAACCCTCCAGAACTAACTAATTTTATGACTTAGAAAAGGAAAATCAATAGCTGTTTACAAAACTCACTGACTTCCTAGTATTGATCTGCTTCCTGCAATGGTTGACTCTGCAATTGAATAGAATTATGTTCTTTTCCCCACTTGGTTAGAGTATATAAATTACTAGAATAAATGAAAATTAAAAAAAAATTGAAGCACCCAAATTCTGGCAAAAAAATATTTAATTAAATTGTATTTAAGTGATTAATGTTTATTTAATGCAGACACTAAAATACACGAGTAAAGTAAAAATATTTAATGCTTCAATACTTTCTAAAGCGACAAATGAAATAGAGTTTGGTCATGCTATGGCTCATTTAATGTTGTTGGGCAACTTGCTTCTACTGGTGGCCTGATTAGGGATTCCACGGGCAAGTGGTCGGTTGGTTTTAGTCTAGGCATGGGCATTCTACAATTTTAGGAGCTGAATTATGGGCTCTGCTTGAAGAAATTAAAGTTTCTCTTCTCTTCAGGTCACTGGCTCTGAATTATTGGCAATTTGCTTTTCTTTGGGAATGGGACTTGAAAGGTTTTTGATAGTCTCCCTAATGATGTTCTTCCATGGTTAGGACATGATGTTGGTAACCTATCCAAGATTATGTAATTCTTAGTTTTTCTTTACCAATTATGCAAATTGACATTAATATACATTGTATAAATTGAATTCTAAGAAACGAAGGACGAGCAAGAACCCATTTATAAGACAACCAAACTTTGTACTTAGGTAGTTTTTTTGCGGTTAATAACTATAAGTGGTTAGATCATTGTAGCAGACTTCATTTTAAGATGGATGAAATAAGAAATTTTATCCCTTTTCACACACTTTTTGTCTACTATGAAGAATATTTGTAAGAAATATTCAAGGTATAGGACATACTGTCTATATCTAATTTATGCACCGAAAATTATTATTAAATAATTTTAAGATTCACAACCCATTTTATTGGAGGTAAAAACAATTAAATTTTATCGATAATTTTTATGGAAAAAATAGAAAACACATGAAATTGATAAATTTCGTAATTAAAATTAAGGTATCAAACTATCGATTCACTGGACTGGATAAAGATAAGGTTCATGATTAAAGCATTAAAAACACCTTCAGACTCTTACATCTTACAACAAATACCAAACTCCTATTATGATGATACGACTGCTACGAATATTAAAATATGCAGCTTCCCCAGTATTGATTTCAGTCAAACGACTTGCCGTTTGTAGATTTCTTGGAGAATCTTGCAAGTTCCTCAAGAAAATCTTGATGGTCAGAGAGAAGAAAAGCAATCTCGCAATAGAAGTCGTGCTTGCTTTTGTGCCCTGCTTCATACGATTTCAATTGACGAAGAAAATCTCTATAAACATCTTCTTCTTGATTCTGAAAATATTCTTTAACCTTGTTTGCAAAATCGAACTCTTCTTGAGACGGAAATTTATTCCCTAAGCAAAGGGTGTTGTGATCTCCCTGGTTTAGCTTCATTGTTGCAGAGAAATTTTCTTTGGATGGAATCAGAAAAGGAGAATTTTTATAGAGTTGAGTGTTGTTTGTGGTAGGTCGTTAGGTGTATTTTGCTGGGGTAGGTGTGGGAGTTCTACTACTAATATATTATTATTATTCATCTGTTTATATATTGCAGTTTCAAATCCTTTTCCATAAAGTAATTGGATTCATTATTTTTTTTCAATAATAATAATCCAATAAGCTAATCGATAAAATTTCTTTATATAAAGAATCTTCAAATTTCAATTTGGTTATGCTATTAACTCTTTTTGAAATTTTATTTATGGAGTTGCTTATCTCAATACTAAACAATAGCAATCAAAAATTATTTTTATTTATACCTAAGGTGTATTTATTCCGATAGATCAAGTTTAATTTTATTTGCTACGTCAACCCATAAGAAGAAGTGTTCTAATGAAAATTTTCTTCGTTCAAAAAGATAAAATACTCGACCGTTTATCTAAGATACTTCAGTTCTTTATACTCAAATCAACTTTCATTAATAAAATAATTATTTTTATCGGTTAATTACAAAAATTATCTTCAACATTCGAGAATTTGTCGTAAACTTTAAAATCTTTGCAAAATTATCATCCATCAACACTGTTAGACCAAATTAAACCTAAATACGTAGAGTTGTTAGAATTTTATCAATATTTTCAAGATGTATTTATTTAGGTAATATTTGTTAGTTGCTTTGCTGCTTTCTTTTATTTGGAGTTTATTGTTTGTGTTTTGCTCTCCTCACCTCCTATTATTCTTGATTTAAATTGTTCTTACCATCTAAAATCAAGCACAATTACAAAGAAAAAGTACAGTATAACATATAATTTATTTCCAGAAGAACATTGTAGTTTGTCTTTTTTGCATGTAAATATAAACTAACTAGTTAGTTATTTAGCGAGGCTCCAACTATGAGATGGTCATTTCATTAGTTGAATCCTGGTGTACAATCTGATTCAGCAGGACCTCTGTCCTTAAAATAACCAGGCTGCTTAGGCTGAGGCAAAGCATTCTCACTCCCTAACATCGAAACAACAGATGCTACACTTAGTATTTCCTCAGGATGCTGTTGGCCACACAAGAGACTAATCTGAATGCAACGAACCACTTTGGTCAGATTACAAGACTCTCCTACATTCACATCAATCAGCTCCAACTGCTTGCCTTCTTTCCATAATTTCCATGCCTAGTTTATACAGTGAAAAACTTTCTGCAAATCATTAGCTCAACAGCAAATTAAAAAAGAAGAATAAAAAAAAAACTCGTTGATTCTTACATGCCCTATGAGGTTAAGACCGCGGCTTGGATGATAAAATCCTCTACTTTTCTTCCCGCTTACAATCTCAAGCATAAGACACCAAAGCTAAAAACATCAGATTCACTGAGAATAGCCCATCAGTAGCATATTCTGGGGCCATGAAACCACTGCAGACCCAAACATGAAAAAAAATAAAAAATAAACACGTTTCACATCAAATTTGTAAAGCAGGACAATAATATATACTTACTTAGCGCCAACCACTCTATGTGTATTTCCTTCAGTTTGACCTCCTCCAAATGTTGTAGCCTTGACAAAATCTGAGATTTTGGGATTCATATCCTTGTCCAGTAAAACATTACTTGCTTTGAGATCTCTATGTGTAGTTCGCAATCTAGAATCTTGATGAAGATAAAGAAGTCCTCGTGCAATCCCACAAATAACGTTGAAACGCTTGGACCAATCAAGTAGCTCACCTTTCCTTTGTCTGGCAAGATTCTTGTCAATATCAGTGAATTTAACTCCAATAACAAAAATGAACAAATACAATTATGGGGTCTTGAGGGATGCAAACCAAAAATGAAATTGTCAAGGCATTTATTTGGCATGTACGTACTCATATATCAGCATATTCTCATCTCCTTGAATGCAAAAACCAAGAACCGTTACAAGATTTCGAGGTTGAAGCTTAGCTATAAGAATTACTTCATTTTTGAATTTCTTGCAACCCTTTTCCAGAATTCTTTGATAACCTCTTTACAGCTATCTCCTGCCCATCCATTAATGTACCCTGAGAGCAGTATTCGTAGAATCATCAATAAAGTCCATTTTGGTTTATGGAATGCATTTTTAAGTGCTTACAAACAATTATGCAGGAAACTTACCTTGTAAACTAGCCCAAAACCACCTTCCCCTAGCTTGTTATCATTAGAAAAATTGTTGGTGGAATTAGTTATTGCGGTTAGATCAAGCAATGGTAGCTCCAAGTCCTGCTATTCTTGATCGCTATGCTCCTTATCATCATTTTCCTCGCTTTCTCTTTTCTCTGGAATGAAGCATAATGATGAATTCCAAAAATATTGATAAGAAATTTTCTATCCTAACATGTTTTTGTTACAGAAGAAAAAATCCTTATTTATCTCCAAGGCTATAAGATTACAATTTCAACCCAACTGAAGCCTATTTAACCGAAAAAAGGGGAAAAATAGCAACTATACCTTTTAATCTTGCTTTGCTTTTGCGAACATAGTACCAAATGATGAGCATGCCAAAACACAAGGTGACGGCGATTGCAACTACCATCAGTGTTTTCTTCTTAGGCTCAATGTTTTTCTCTTCACGAAGAAGCAAAACAGAAACAGTTAAGTCATTGCTAAAAGACACAAATAAATGTGAAACTTTGTTTTACTTCTAACACAAACTATATTGCGAAAGCATTAATAGATATAATGTAATCAAATTCATTTTCAGTTTAAACAAAACAGAAGGAAGTTATATACCTAAATCTGAAGCAGATATGGGAACATATAGATCCTGCCCTGATTTAGAAGTTCTCATATCATTCAGATCACCAAACCAAATAGCACAGCCACTGCCTTCTGCTCTTACGTCGAAAGTAGTGTAAGCTACGCACGAACAGTTCTGTAAGCATTTAGCCCTACATTCCTTAATATTCATATACTTCTATTCACCCGCGAATTAGTAGTATCAGGCAATTTCAAGCCAACAAATTGAACGAATCCTTCTCCATTATGGCAGTTCAGTAGATTATTTCTCACACACCCATGAGATCAATCTGCGGAATTCCAATTTTCAGGTGAAGCAGGGACAAACCCTTTTAAACATTGACAAGCTGGTGATTCAGTACTGATACAATTCCGTAAGGACCACATAGCCCATATCTATCACAAAGTTCTCTTGGCACAAACGTGTACAATCCCCAAGTTCGAGTTTCTCTGTTCCAAGTGTATCTTTCACGCAAATAACTTGTTTGATTCAAAACAATCCTTGACATGACTGATCTGTTTCTCAGGTTATAAGTATAATACACCTCTTTTTCGTTAGAGATAAAACTGAACTCATAAAGCTGATTTACTTTCAAGTTAGGTAAACCACTACTTCCAATACCATTCCATGGGCTGCTTCGATAATATTTTTTCGTGCCTTTCCACATAAATCCTTCAGGATTACCACTTAACACTATCCCCCAAGTGAAGTCTCCAGGAGAAGGATCATCCAAGTTCTTCCAGGCTAATAGACGCCGATTTAGTCCACTCTCTACGTCCCATCCAAGTTTCATTCGTGGAAGTAATGTATCAGAAGGATAGTCAAAACTTTGCCACAAAAATCTTTCAGAATCGCTATCTTTTTCATCCTGATGGCTAAATTACCAGAATCAAGAAGCTGTGCTACTGGATTCTGCACTATTTTTTCTAGATTTGATGACCAAATAACACTCTTGTTCTTACTAACAAGTGTGAGATTTCCTGTATTATCTAGAATCAAAATTCCTAAGGAGTCATTTATTGGATTGAGCCAGTTTGCAACCCAAACAACAGTTGCAGGATCAATCTTGTATCAGATTCCAATATAACGATTGCTCGAAGTTCCAGGACTGAAAAAAACAAATTCAAACATTCCATTGTTCGAAACCAAGATGCTATTGGTGGCATCAACTAGAGATTGAGACAAAACAATTGTATCAGTTGCTTTTGAGTATTTAGAAAAGAAAATTAGGAAATTGGCACTGATTAAAATAACAGAAACAATATCCATTGGCCTGTAGAGTCGAGTAGGAGTGTTATATATATATGTGAGAGTGCATGCAGCTAAAGATAATAAGAACCCTTCTTACATGCATTTGGTGCTCAGCTGAACATTCTTTCACATTTACATGGGATCTGGCTTTCACCTTTTTCTCGATCATATGATGTTACTAACTATTTTCTTGTTGAACATAGTGATCTGTTCGGCACGTAACAAGAAAGCCCTACTTCTGTAAACTCCACTCAATCTTTCTATCTAGTTGGAAACCTACTAAAAGAACCCTGACATGATAGCTTGCCCAATGGACACAATGCCCTTTTCCCTCAGAACCTCCACTTGCAGCAATGTTACCCTCAACACATTAAAAGCATCGGTAGCGCAAATAGCTACTCGTTATGTTTAGTTTATACAGTAACCAAGCCCACAAAAAAATGCGGAAAAAAAGCTGATGGCTCAAGTTTTAGTTTCCTCATCACCAAAAAATACCTATTTAATTGGTGGTGTGTGGCCCTTTGCTATTAGCGGGGAGCACTCTTGAGTTTCGCTATAGCCCTTTTGGAAAAAAATTTAGTTGGTACTTTGATCATACATTTGAAAAAAAATAAGTCCGAATATTTTTAAAAAATTTTTTATTTCATTTATTTGATTTATAGATGGAATCATAAATCCAGTCTAGATAAATTTTTTGTTGAAGATTTTCAGCTGGTCATTTCCTCAAGTGAGGTGGAGTTCAACTCTACTTGCACTTCTAATGCCCCAGTAAAAAGAAAAAAGAACAAAAAAAGTGTTGATATAATCAGTATAATTATAAATTTACCAATATAATTACACCAAACGTTTTATGATTATAAAACACGTAAGGCTTGGTCAAAAGTTTACATTTAAAAATTTTAGATTTTAACATTCGTTTCTTGTTTCGGACTGAACTCAGATAACGGTCTTATTTGATTTTTTTTCTTTGACTTTTCCAAAAGCGAAATGTCAACCAACCTGCTCACGGCATTGAAATTTGCAATTACATATGGGGAAATGTATACTTTAGATATTTCTTTGAGAGAATTGCTTGATTAAAAAAAAAAAATCAATAATTGGTAAAAGCAGATGAAAATACTTTTTTTTATCAGCGGCAAGATGAAAATACTTACCATCTAACTATATGATTTCGAACTTTTGAATTTACAATCGTTTGGTTTTTCAATCAAACTTTAATCTTTCTCTTTTCAATTAATGGAACAATCATTTTAATTATTCAATTTTCACACTTTTGTCGCATCGTGCAATAATGTGTGATTGTTGTTTTGGTTTCAAATTAGAACAAAATTGAAATAAAATCAACTAAAATTGAAATCAAACTATAGTCGACCATTTTTTATTCTAAATAGGAACCAAAACTGTTTGTAATGGTTGAGTCCTGTTTGTAATTGGCATGAAAGAGGGAGGGAAAAAAAAAGAGAAAGAAAAGAAAAGAAAATGTATCTAAGCCGCCGTTCAAGGGTTTTTTTTTTTTTTTTTTTGTACTTGTGAAAGTTGGAAAAGGAAAAGAAAGTCAAAACTAAAGTTGGCAACTAGGAAGATTTTTTTTCCTTGAATTAATATTATTTTCATAGTAGATATTTGCCGATTTTTCTAGAGACATGGAAATATGTTTAGAGATTTATGGTTGCCGATGGATGGATGAAGAGTAGTCTCGAGAGTCTCTGATGACTCTCAACGTAGTAGTTTAGATATCGCATCAAAGAAGTACTGTAGTAAGCAGAAATGTCCCACGGTCCCAAGCTAATTTGCGCCCTTTCTCTTATTTTGGTCATAGCTAATTTACTATTTTTATTCTGCAAATTTTCAAATGCAACTGATACTCTTACTTCATCGCAATCAATTGTTGATGGCCAGACCTTAGTTTCAAAAGATGGAATGTTTGAGCTTGGTTTCTTTAGTCCTGGTAGTTCCGGGAAGCGTTACTTAGGAATTTGGTACCGAAAAATCCCAGTTAGAACTGTCGTTTGGGTGGCAAACCGGAGCAATCCAATCAATGATTCTACTTCTTTGCTGATGATAGACGGTACAAGTAAAAATCTTGTGCTTATTAATGGCAACAACAGCGTTGTTTGGTCATCGTCAAACTCAACGAAAGAAGCCCAAAATCCAGTAGTACAGCTCCTGGATTCCGGGAATCTCGTCTTAAGAGATGGAAATAATGGAAATTCTGGAATATACTTATGGCAGAGCTTTGATTATCCAATTGATACATTACTAGCAGGAATGAAGATTGGTGAGAAATTGAAGCCCCAACATAGTATGCGTCTTGTATCATGAAAAAGCTGGGATGATCCATCACCTGGGGACTTTGTTTGGGACTTAGGAGTAGTACATGATATTGTTGAATCAGCTATCAGGAAAGGTCCCAGTATCTTCTTTCGATCAGGGCCATGGAATGGCGTTACATTTAGTGGATTACCACAATTTACGCATAACCAGGTTTATGATCCAAAGTTTGTGCGTAATGAGGAGGAAGTTTACTATTTATTCTACCAAAACGACACCACTCTTACAGGCCTGTACTGAACCAAACCAACAATAGAGTTGAGTTGCTGTTATGGGATCAAACTTCTCAATCTTGGCATCGGCAGTTCTATTTTCCATCCGATCACTGTGATTCTTATGACATTTGTGGTAGCTTTGGAATTTGTAAAACTTCTATAACACCAGATTGTCACTGTTTGAAAGGATTCAGTCCTAAATCTCCGGAGAACTGGTACTCAAAGGATTTTTCTGAAGGGTGTGTCCGTAACAATTCATTGAACTGCAGCAGTGACGGTTTTATCAAATTCACAGGATTAAAATTACCAGATATTACAGATACTTGGGCAAATGAAAGTATGAACCTCAATGAATGCAGAGCTGAATGCTTACAGAACTGTTCGTGCACTGCATATTCAAGCTATGATATTAGAAATGGAGGCAACGGTTGTATCATTTGGCTTAATGATTTGATTGATATCAGAGAAATTCCTGTTAATGGACAGGATCTGTACATTCGGATGTCTGCATCTGAATCAGGTAAAGTCTTAGTTTTTTACTTTACTTTCAACTTTTTTGCAAGTTTTCAGGTATATTCTGCTGTGTATATTTATTTTGATTATCAAAGCCTGTCTTATAGTTTTATTTGACTTGGTTTTTCGTCCTATGTATCAAAAGTTGGTTCAGAAGATGTGAGAGGTAATCAGAAAAAGAAGATAATGGTGATAATAATCCCTTCTATTGTTGCAACTTCTGGAATTCTAGCTGTCAGCAGCTATTACTACTTCAAGAGCAGGAAAAAATTAAAAGGTAAAATTAATGCATTTAGCTACTATGGATTTTTTTCTGGAATGCTTAAAGTTTTAGATTATGCAAATGACCTCTCTTTGTTTTAGAAAAAAATAAAATACAAGACAAAAATCAAGAATCAGACGAGGAACTGGAGCTGCCATTATTTGACTTGGCCACCATATCACATGCAACCAACAAATTTTCGTTCGGCAATAAGCTGGGACAAGGTGGTTTTGGACCTGTGTACAAGGTAGTTAAGCCTATAATCTACAACAAATTAAATGATATAGGAACATAAAATGTTCTGTCCATTTAGAAACTTTCAAGTGATGATTTTTGCAGGGAATACTACCAGATGGAAAAGAGATTGCCCTTAAGAGGTTATCAAGCAATTGTGGACAAGGATTAATCGAGTTCAAAAATGAAGTTAAACTGATTGCCAAGCTTCCGCACCGAAATCTCGTAAAGCTTCATGGTTGTTGCGTTAAGGGAGATGAGAGACTTCTGATCTATGACTACATGCCAAATAGAAGTCTTGACTATTTCATTTTTGGTATGGATGCCTCAAATACCAATAATTCTTTATTTGCTATGAAATTTTATAATCTGTTTTCCTTGTCTCTAAAATGGAACTGAAACTGATTTGTCAGATCAAACTAGAGGAAAACTATTAGATTGGTCCAAGCGTCTCAAGATTGCCTGTGGAATTGCTAGGGGGCTTCTTTATCTTCATCAAGATTCAAGATTAAGAATTATACATAGAGATCTTAAACCAAGTAACGTATTACTTGACAATAAGATGAACCCAAAAATTTCAGATTTTGGCATGGCTAGAACTTTTGGAGGAGACCAGACTGAAGGAAACACCAGAAGGGTGGTTGGCACATAGCAAGTGTTGTATTCATTTCCAAGTTTATATGATTAATTACTTCCTTGTGTGAATGTGTTCCACTGGTAATTATTTTGCAGTGGTTATATGGCGCCAGAGTACGCCAGCGATGGGCTATTTTCAGTTAAATCTGATGTTTTTAGCTTTGGTATCCTAATGCTAGAGATAACAACTGGGAAGAAAAGTCTTAACCTTATTGGATATGTAAGTGTCGAGGCCATATTTGCTCCACTCTAAAATTTAGAAGTAAACTTAAAATAGGATTGAATGAACTTAATTTCATTTTCACTTCGATTTTCAATTTTGAAACCTGAGAACTGAACTTGCTGGGTCTTAAATTTCTCTCTCTCTCTTTTTTTTTGGTTAAATGGTCTTAAATTTCTTGTATTTGTCAAAAACATAAGCATGTGGTACGTTTCAGGCATGGAGATTGTGGAATGAAGGAAATGTATTGGAACTGGTTGAACCATTTTTAATGGAGCCATGCAATTTATCAGAAGTGAAGCGATGCATCCATATTAGCCTCTTATGCGTTCAACAACAGGCAGAGGACAGGCCGAGCATGGCGTTTGTGGTTTTAATGTTCGGCAGTAAGAATGAACTGCCTCAGCTCAAAAAACCTGGTTTTTTTATAGAAACAAGTCCACCTGAAACACCATCACCAGCAAGAAATCTAGTATCATCTTCAACTAATGATATAACCCTATCTATGATTCAGGGCCGATAAAGGATAGTACGATTGTTTATCAATCACTGTTGTATTTGTCTCTCACTTAATCTGGCAAGTGATATTATTATTTGAAGACACTTGAATAACCAGCTAACAAAGAGATTATCAACCTCAACTAAGATTTGCTTTAAATTTTTGTTCCAAGCTAGAGTGAGATCATGAAAAAGGCTCCAAAGCACTGCCATTAAAACGGTACTGTGACCAATATTAGCTGCATCTGAAAATGTTAGTTGTGCATTTAATATAGACAACATCCAAGAAGAAATGAGACGACTATAATTAGAGAAACAATGAATAATCAAAAAGCCTGTTAAGCAAAAAATTCAAACTTTAAACTTCATATTCTAACCTACCAAGGTATTATGAAAATTTTATTGAGTGGGGAAAAAAAAGGATAATATAAGACACATGAAGAAGAAGAAGAAGAAGAAGTCAGATTCTCTAACTCTGTAATTCTCTCTCAGCTAATGGTCAAAGAGGGCTTCGCCGTAAGTTCTTTTTTATTGGCAATTTCATCTTTAATGGTAATTGAGGGTACTATTACTAAAAAGATTGAAATTAGACTAAAGTTGACAAAAGGATCAAAATACAGTCAAATTGCAAAACCTTGTCAGATTTAGTGTATTCTGATGTATTAGACCAAATAACTAATTTGTACAACACATGAAAAAATATATTTTTGGAAAAGAGGCTACCAAGTG
The DNA here is from genome assembly GCA_948099535.1 of Jatropha multifida. Lineage (NCBI taxonomy): Eukaryota > Viridiplantae > Streptophyta > Magnoliopsida > Malpighiales > Euphorbiaceae > Jatropha > Jatropha multifida. The sequence goes on from CANUEX010055938.1 coordinate 16,225, forward strand.
ATTTTGGACAATAAGAGAACTCAAAAATGAAGTTAAATTGATTGCAAGACTTCAGCGCTGAAATCTTGTGAAGCTTCTTGGTTGCTGCATTCAAGGAGGTACATGCCGAACAGAAGCCTGGATTACTACATTTTTGGTATGAGTGCCTTAAGAAATCAATACAATCAGTTTCACTAAAATAGGTTTCTTTGCTTGTTCTAAAATTCTAGTTGTGTCCCTTGTTCGCTCATATGCATCTTCATCAAGATTCTAGGCTAGAATTACATAGAGATCTCAAAGCAAGTAACATATGACTTAATAATGAGGTAAACCCAAAAATTCCATCTTTTGGCATCGCAATAACTTTTAGAGGGACCAAGACTGTAAAAGCACGAAACGAGTAGCTGGAACATAGTAGGTATTATACTTGCTTAAGGAGTTCATATGATTTACTTCTTTGCGTTGATGTACTGGTAATTTTTCTGTAGTGGTTGTATAGCACCAGAATATGCCACTGCTGGGCTATTCTCATTGAAGTCTGATGTTTTTACCTTGGAATATTAATGCTAGATATAATAACTGGGAAGAAAAGCCGCGAGTGTTTTCTTATCACGCAAACCATAGTCTAAACCTCGTAGTCATTTTGATAGAAATTGATATCATGTGAAAAGTTGCATGAAATTTGCAAGGATTCAATTTATTTAATGGAAGCACTATTAAGAATAATTTACTCTATGACCTGAAATAGATGCCATATTGGACAAAGAACACTCTTGAAGCTCTGTTTACCACTTATTATCTACATCTTAGTCCTACACAGTAGATCAAGTGATCAACCAGAGCTGACTACTGTTAGGGAATTGTTGGCTCAAGGCTTATTTCTCCACTTGATTTTGATGATCACCTTAAACCAAATAAATATTTTATGCAGATTTTATTATTGAAGAATTTATTTTTCCTACATCAAGACATTTGCTTGAAGACCATGAAGACTTAGAAGGATTATTTAGGTTAGTATATGTCTTAAGTATTTAATGTAGGTTTGAGAGAAATAATGATTATAAGTACAAAATAATATTCTTCTTCTCTCTCCTTCAAAAATTAATTTTAAATATTTTAAAAATAAAAAGCTGAAAGAAATTATCAAAACTTTCTTTCCACGTTTTTCTTTCCAAAATATTTTTGGAGCAAATCTTGTTAATGGCTATTTATTGCATTTCTGGTCTGCAGCAGAGTTTCTGAACTTAGCTGTCAGAACTCTGTTTCAGCTGATTTGCTTTCTGATTTTAAATACCACCCTGGTTTAATGCACCATTCATCCTCATTTAATGCAATATGTTTTCAATATGTTAATCAAAGGACATGTTCATTCATTACACCCCATGCCTCATCTTACTTTAGCCAAAAACATGACAGAACTCATTTAATGCTCTCAATTTTCACACGTTATCAACGTTAACCAGTCATTTCTCTAGAAAAGTTTTTCTGCTCCTTCTTATTAACGTTGGACAATAGTTGGAGTCATTGTTTAAGTTTTAAAATCTCTCAAAGCTCTCTCTTCAATCCCCTTTTAATTTTTTTTCATAATTTGTTCTTCAAGAGATATCATCCAAGTGAAAAGATTTTTTATTTTCATCTCTTTCTGAAGAAAAGGTCTGTGTTCTGAGTTTAAATCTGTAATCTTTTCTTCTGTGCTTAAACTTCATTTCTCTCTTTTCATATAAATTTTTGTAATCTGTTGTGGTTAGAGATTTTCAAAAAGAAATACATTTGTGTAATAGCTTAGTTGGAAAGCTATTGTGTTTTAGGTTATCAAGCGACCTTCTCCATGTGTGAGATCTTAATGTCTTGATCTGAGTTTTCTAATCTCTATAAAACAGAAAAGGGTAAAGGTCAACTGGAATCTGTGAAATCTAGTGTGTTAAGGTTAGATTTAGGTGATTAAATTTATTTTCTTGTACTTGTTGGTTTGTCTCTTACCCTTGAAAAGAGATAACATAATAGAGGATCTCAAGATGCGTCTTGGGAAGTGGATGTAGGCGAGTTAGTGTCGAACTACTATAAATCTCTGTATTCATCTTCTTTTACTTTATGAAGTTCTACTTGATCTTATTCTGTTTACACAAATATTTATATTTTCAGAAATGCAAACTTATTTAAGGTTCAGTTGCTAAATGTGAATAAGCTCTATCTCTGTATAAAATTAGAACTTTGGATTTATGCATCATAATTTTCTGAAGTTCTAATTGGTTATTCTAAATTTATTTTAATTCAAAATTTTAAGCTTAGTTTATTTTCTAATCTTACAGAAGCTTGTAAAAAAGTTGTAAACGCAAATATTTCACTTTGCAAAGTCTTTCTAAATTTGCAGTAGTTTTGTAAAGCTGTTCTAAACTTGATAAATTTTTTTCACTAATTTGTTCTAATCTTGCAAAAAGACTTATGAGTCAGTTCTAATTTCAATTGGTGTACTTCACATAATCATTCTAATCTTAGAATTGTGTTGTATGAGTATTCTAAACTGAATATCTGTCTTTTATAAATACATTTTAATTTCGCTACAAATAGAATTCTAATTTGGTGCTTTTAAAAGTAAAATTTTTAGAAAGCTCAATTCCCCTCCTTTTGTGCTGTGTCATACCTATAAATGGGACCCACTGGAATTGTCTGAGTTTTTTTGGTTCTTGAGCCAATACAAAACAAAAATACAGGATATGGGTTTCTCGCCGTATTTGACAACTAGTGGGTCTGATGAATTTGTGTTTCCTTGATTTTTTTCAGATGGTCAAATATTTACAGTGTGAAGTACAATTTTTTTAACAGGTCGTCAATCATGCATAATAATACGTGTTAATTGTTGTGTCTATAAGAAAGTCAATATCTATCTAGAACAATTTTCTTTAGCCAATGGAATTACTTCTAGTGTGCCGTTAAACATTACTCAAATTCAATGCAACAGACTACTTTTCAACAATCAAAACTAAAACCTTCATGATTGGAGTAAGGAGTCTCTTACCACAACAACTGGCAATTTCTTATTCACTATGTTGCTATCTATCTGATGTATGCAAGTTCATGTTTTTTCACATGCTCAATCATGTAGGATTTAAGAATTTTTTATATTTACGAACTTGTGAAAAAAAAAGATGCTCTAACATTAGATATCCATGGATATTGTTTCACTTACATTTCTTAGCAACTATCTTCTCATCATTTACCTTTTCAGAATCTCCACTGCCCTAGATACTATTAGTCTCTCACAATCTTTGACTGATGGCAAGACCTTGGTTTCCGGAGAAGGAACCTTCGAACTGGGTTTCTTCAGTCCAGATGCTTCCAACAAACGTTATTTGGGAATCTGGTATGCAAATATGCCAGATAGAATTGTTGTTTGGGTTGCAAACCGGAATAATCCAATTGATGACTCTTCTGGTTTGTTGACTATAAACAGCACAGGTAATCCTGTGCTCCTCAGTGAGAAAACAACTGTTGTTTGGTCAGCTTCAAACTTGATGAAAGCCGCTCAAGATCCAATCTTGCAGCTTCTAGATACAGGAAATTTTGTTGTGAGAAATCAAAATGAAGGAGATAATGGAATCTACCTGTGGCAGAGCTTTGACTATCCATGTGATACACTGCTTCCAGGAATGAAGCTGGGGTGGGACTCAAAGACAGGACTTAATAGACGTCTAACATCTTGGAAGAGGTCAAATGATCCATCTGTTGGAGACTTTATGTGGGAGACGCAATTGCAGGGTAATCCTGAGCTAGTTGTGTGGAAAGGCAGAGATAAGTACTACAGGAGCGGCCCATGGACCGGCATTTCATTCAGTGGTGGCATTGCACTAAAGCCAAACCCAATTTTTGAGTACAATTTTGTCTCAACTGAGGAAGAGGTATACTACACATACACCCTCAAAAATAAATCCTTATTAACAAGGATAGTTATAAATCAAACCACCTATACTCGTCGTCGCTACACATGGAATGATATCAGTAGAAGTTGGATACTCTATGATAGTGTGCCAAGGGACCGCTGTGATAGTTATGGCCTTTGCGGTGTCTATGGAAATTGCATGGTTACTGAATCGCCAGTTTGCCAATGTTTAAAAGGGTTCAAGCCTAAAATATTAGAAGACTGGAACCTAATGGATTGGTCTCAAGGGTGTGTTCGCAATAAGCCATTAGATTGTCAAAAGGGAGATGGATTTGTTAAATTTGTTGGGCTGAAATTGCCGGATGCTATGCATTCTTGGGTCAACAGAACAATGAATTTAAATGAATGCAGGACTAAATGCTTACAGAATTGTTCTTGTATGGCATACTCAAATTCAGATATTAGAGGAGGAGGCAGCGGATGTGTAATTTGGTTTGGTGACCTGATAGATATTAGACAGTTACCAGTTGTAGATCAAGTACTATATATTCGAATGAATGCTTCAGAAACGGGTATGAACTTGCTATTGTTTTTGGTAAGCTGTTTCTTCTTTTATGTGTTCTTTGAACTTTTTTATTTTTTTGTTGTATCCATAATTGACTATGCAGTGGACAAACAAAAAGCTAAGTGGAAGATAGCAATAATAATTTTAGCTTCCATTGCCATGGTCTCTGGGATACTTGTGATCTGCTTTTCTATTTATAGAAGGAAAGTAAAGTCCACAGGTAAAAGTTTCTTTCATTGTTGTTTTCAATAAATAAAGTCCCATCTTATTTAACCTCATTGCTAAAAGATTAGAAGTGTATTCAAAAATTGCTGCGTCAATTACTGGTGCAGCTTTTAATAAAGTTTACTGCACAAAGGATACTAATTATGCACATTGCATTGTGAGAACTGATGAAATGATTAGTTCAATTCAATTAGAACAGCTGATATAAATAGACTCCGTATTTCTTTTTTAATTTAGCCTTTCACTAACGTAACTGTAACTATGATTATATGAGTTAATTCAGTTCTCATATTTTGCATTCAATATGCACCCTCGTCTCCCCTGCATCCTTTCAGACCAATCAGCAACAAAAACACAAAATGGTCAAAACAATGAAGACTTGGAGCTGCCATTATTTGAGTTATCTACTATAGTTAATGCCACCAATAATTTTTCATTCAACAACAAGATAGGAGAAGGTGGTTTTGGGCCAGTCTACAGGGTATATTCTTAATTTCAAGTTAATGTAGTTCAGAAACACTAAGCACCCGCTTGATCAGGATAAAATTGTTTGAAAGATTTTATTTTTCAGGGAACACTAACAGACGGACAAGAAGTTGCTGTAAAAAGGCTATCAAAGAGTTCTGGACAAGGGTTGAGTGAGTTCAAAAATGAAGTCATACTTATTGCAAAACTTCAGCATCGAAATCTCGTAAAGCTTCTTGGTTGTTGCATTCAAGGGGAGGAAAAAATGCTAGTTTATGAGTACATGCCCAACAAAAGCCTTGACTCCTTCATTTTTGGTTTGTATCACTCGTAACTTAATAAATGTCATAAGCCTGAAGTAACTCTTTTCAAAAATTTGCCATACATTCTCAATTCAGTCAAGTTTTCCGTACGAAATATTCATAATGTAACAGATAAAACGAGACATAAACTGCTTGACTGGGCCAAGCGTTTCAACATCATCTGTGGGATTGCTAGAGGGCTTCTCTATTTGCATCAAGATTCAAGATTGAGGATTATACATAGAGATCTCAAAGCAAGTAACATATTACTTGATAATGAGATGAACCCGAAAATTTCAGATTTTGGCTTGGCCAAAACTTTCAGAGGTGAACAGATTGAAGGAAACACGAATAGGGTGGTTGGAACATAGTGAGTATCATATGATAAACTTTCATAAATTGCCTCGCTTTGAAATTAATATATTTTTGTAATTATTATGTTATGCAGCGGATATATGGCACCTGAGTATGCTACTGATGGGATATTCTCAGACAAATCTGATGTTTTTAGCTTCGGAGTAATAATGCTTGAGATAATTAGTGGTAAAAAAAGTAGAGGGTATCATCACCCTGACCATACTCTCAACCTTATTGGATATGTAAGTTCTAATCTCTGCTATTTCCTTTTTCGCGCCTATAGAAGTATGTAAAAATGAAAAGTTCTCTGGTACTCTTGTGTTCTAGGCATGGAGATTATGGAAAGAAGGCAAATCCTTGGAGTTGATTGATTCAATATTAGGAGAGTCATATGATCTATCGCAAGTCATGCGATGCTACACTATTAGTCTTTTATGTGTGCAACAACATGCTGAGGACAGACCAAGCATGGCAGCTTTGGTTTTGATGTTAAGTAGTGAGATAGCATTGCCTGCGCCTAACGAACCAGGTTTTTTCAAGGACAAAGGTGCATTTGAAGCAGAATCTTCATCAAGCAAGTTTCTATCATCTTCAACCAATGAAATGTCAATCTCATTGCTAGAGGCCCGATAGATGATTATTTAACTATATGCCAAGGTAACATTGCTTGTTTACTGTTTGTTTATTGACTCTGTAGCTAAAGATGCTAGTAAAGTTTTTAGCACATTCGAAATTCTTGTGCACTTTCTCAACAGCGCGACAGGAACCCACTGCTAAATGATTTAGGTTCTTCAGCCATTGCAGACCAAAACCAGAGAAAATATGGTTGGACTTGAAGAATTCTTGACAATGAGCTTCAAGCTCAACTGCTTTAGTTCTTCTAATGCATATTATGTGATCACACTTTCTTTTGTTCTGAAATTCAGCGAACCATTTGGAGTACAAATTATATCTTTCATTTATAATAATTTTGTTTTCCTGATTGGAGGTCTCTAATATAAATTCCAGATGCAAACATGGCCTTTTCTTAAATTTTTCTCATGTTGTAATGTATGCTAGGGTATATTATATTAGTTTAGGTTCAAATTTATTGCAGGGGTGTGCATGTGGTTAGCTTAATTCGAATTAATTCAAACAGAGCAAATCAAACTACTGATTCTCTGTATTAACTGACAATTCTATATTATAAGCTGTAACTATCATTTAAAAAAAAAAACTGAAATCAACAATAAAACCAGAAAATACCAATATTAACAATAATATTTTTAATAATTCGAATTAATTTTTACGTCGGTGTACGCTAACAAAAGAAGTGCTTTTTCTGGTTCTGTGTCAAAATCAAATTGAATTATTGTTTTAAAACAAGTAATTTATTTATTTGGCTTAGAAAAGGAACTGACCCGACGATAAATCTTTAATTAATTATTATATCACTTAGTCCAATATTAACATTTTCACTTAATTAAGGGAACGTGATGTTTTAACCGCATCAGCCTTTTCTTTCTTTTTATTATTATTATTCAAGAGAAGTGTAATGAAATCAATTTCGTTATGTGCGCCGAAATTAATTAAGAAGATATTAAAGTTAACAAAGGATTATTCTGAGTGTAAAGGACTCGAGTTCCTTACATAATTACTGTGAATGAAGATATTTTTTTATATAATACTGTATATATTATATACAGACAACTTCAGAGAATATATGGGTTCCTAATTTTTTTTATTTTCTATTTTTATCATAGAAAACGAAAAATGAATTATTAATTATCAAATTTAAACTTTCAGTAGTGCGACAGTTACATTTTTCAAATATATATACATGAAAAATATAACTTTTAGAAGAAGAAAATGAAAATACGATTGAACGTTACGGACAGATACGATCCGTGAAGCAAAAGCCAAGCTTTTGTTGATATACATAAACACATACAACTTGCGTGGGGTCTCTTCTAGCTGAGTTATGAACATGTTTCATAATATATAGGTTACAAGAGGTTTCTGATTTTCAAAGGAAAAAACCAATCAATCATCCTTTTTTTTTATTTTTTCTTGTGATGCAAAAGTTGGATTGGATATTATTATTATGTCAATCCCATCTTTCTTTCTTTTTGGACTCCTAATCAATTTAGATTTAATAATTAAATTCATATCCGCCGGTAGTAATTTGTATTTATATTATATTTAAACTTAATTAATCACATAACATATAAAAATAATTATACTTTTAATATTCATTTTATTTTTTAACAACAATCAGTAATAATATTTTATAAAAAAATTGACATTCATCAGTAGCTATTAATTGCTATCTATCTACTATAAGATCCACCGATCATTGAGCAGCTATTAAATTCAAATATTGGAAAAAAAATATTGCTCTGTATTTTATTTCTCTAATATTAACATTCTGCTACAGGGTGTATTTATGTACAAAAAGAGAATGATCTAGAATCTATGTTAAATGTCTAAATCTAATTGGTAGATAAATTCTGTACATTGGATTATATAGCTGAAATGAATAAACGGAAATGATTGAATCAGCAATGATTAGCTAATGATTAATTTGTTATTGCTGGTGGGCTGTGGTGATTGTTGACAGGCTGTAAGGTGATTGAGTTAGTTATTCTGTACAGCCCCCCCTTCAAGGTGGAGATTGGGAGAGTGATGCCAATCCCAGCTTGAGAATTAAATGATGAAAGGTAGGAAAGGGAAGTGGTTTGGTGAAAAGGTCAGCTGGTTGTTTTGAAGAGATGTGAGGAGTAGTTAGAAACCCTAAGGATAATTTGGATCTAACAATGTGACAATCTATATCAATATGTTTTGTCCTTTCATGAAAGACAGGATTAGAAGCAATATGGATGGCAGCTTTATTGTCACAATGAAGAGGTATGGGGAGAGTGATAGGTAT
>CANUEX010055951.1:0-104559 GCA_948099535.1 Jatropha multifida
AGTGAAATCACCTTAACAGGACCATGCTCTCCCCAAGCATGCTTTAATATCCATCATATCACATCATATGATCCCATGGTCCTGTGACTTGTGCACCCAGGGAGCCCACCCCCATTCAGGCAAAACCATAATCAGATAAAAACATTTTTCGCAAAATAATTTTCTTTGTAAAAATATTTTTCCATGACACGTGTCATCATCTAGAGTGCACAAGAGGGGGCACCACTCCCACTGCTTATGGCCCACTGACGGCATTCTCACCATGCCCATACTCTCAACCCAGGTGATTCACCTTATTCCAACTCCCACACCACAATCACATATCATCATGTACAAACCAATTATTCACAGCATTTATCATTGCACAAGCATTCATCCACATACTATGTATGCAAGAATTTAGAAATAATAAGCACAATGCATAAAATAAATTATGCAGTAATGAATTTGGTAAAGCATTATATATTGTTACTCACCTAAAAGCAAGAAGTTGATTTCAACAGATTAACCAGGCTTTTACAACAGTTTATTGAGCTTCTTCAGCCTAATATAAAATTACATTTTGTATTCAGTCCTCTATTGATAATTATGTTCTTTATTTACTTAAGCAGATTAATTAACTTTCTTTTATGATTTGTTTGTTATTTTGAAGTCTATACTTTAGTTCAAGTAAGGATTAAAATTTATTTATTACTTTAATGATTAAAGGAGTAATCAAATTAACTTAAATCCAATTATTAAAATCATTATCCAATTTATTTATTAAAATCATTTAATTAAATATTTCATATTTCTTTACCACCTAATTAAATTTATTATTCACTTTAATAATTAGATGAAATCATTAATTTGCCACATTCTATTTATTAAGATCATTTATATATATATATACACAGGTATTTATTTATTTCACCTTCCACCTAATTTGGTATTTAGCTTCTTAGATTTCATTTAAAATAATATTTATCAAAATCCTTTGATCACTTATGCCCCTGAATAACTTTAAGCTTTATAAATTATTTGGCTAACTTGATTTATTTACTAAAACCATTCTTTATTTATTTTACTAACTGATATAATAAAATTTTGGAAATAAATCCTTGAATTCATTTACTTTACTTTTCTTATTCTCACAATACCATTTAGAATTTCATTTCTAAATATGTTGTCAAAATCAAATAAATATAATGTAATTAATTTGTGTTTAATTAGTTAATTTATTTTTTTATTAACTTATTTTTTTATTTAATATTACAATTTATTATTTATTACAATAAATTTTATCTCTAAGCAAATCTTTCTTTTCTGTCAAAAATTCGACAGCCCCTCCATCGGGCAAACCTAACCAATTCCCATGTGTGATCTAGCTGATCTTCCTACCTCTTATAAAAGATATAAGAATTGAAAAGTCTTGAGTTTGAGTCCTTTCGACCATAAAAAGTATCACAAATCATAAATTTGTTGAGTTTCGAAAAAAATTTTATTCTTAACAACAATTCATATTATTAAAGATAGATCTTTTCTTTGTATACAAGTTTAATATCAAATTTTTACAAAACTATCTATTAAGGTGGGACAAAAATAAAAATAAGAAATGACACTATTATAAGTCTTAGTATCATTTGCAAGTATAGATTTACACAAGTCATATCTTACATGTCTTTTACTATTGCATATCTTCAAAAGACTTCAAAAGATACTTAAGGAGACACGTCTTAGCATTACTAACTTTTTTAGCAAATTTTAATGAGATATAATTTTTTAATATATTTCACGATCATTTTATTATATAATTTTATTATTTTTGAATAATGTTATAGAAGATTATTTCATTTAGGAATGGAAGTGAGACAGAAATTTCAGCGTACCCACTTTGCTCCGTTCCATTTAATGAAGGTATGGATAATAATAAATGTGTTTAAACGGATACAGGTAGTGAAATTACTATCCACAACGGATACAGATAGCTTATGAATATTAAACTCTAGGTACCTACAACTCATTACCTCATATGATAAATGGTTTTGATTCGTGGGTATCCTACCCATTTATTAATAAAAATATATTTTAAATAAGTTCGAGTTTTTGATAGTTAAAAATGTACAAATACTTTATCTGTTTAAAGAGTTTAAATGGATTTGAGATGAATATGAATAGTAAAATCTTAAACGGGTTTAGACACAGGCATTTAAATGAAAAAGAAAATGGAAAAAAAAAAGAAAAGAAAAGAAAAGGTAAAGGATTCAGAATGTGAAAAATAGATTATTTGGTTAAATGAGCTTATTTTCACCTATCATTACTCAACTTATTAATCTTTAATTGATCACTTAAGACTATCTTAACATCTATTTTTTGTAATATAAAAGTGCCTCTAACCATATTATTAGTGAAAGACGATTGGAAAGATGAGTGCATGTCAACATAATTCTCTCTTCTAACTAATATTCTAAGAATCGGATCGGTTAGTGAACTGGTGAAGGTAGGAGTTTACTGAACCGGAGAGTTTGACTGGATTCAATACGGTTAAACTGGATTTTTATATATAATATTTTTAAATATATTTATTAAATAAAATTGAAAATATAAGTTACAAAAAAAATTGAACTCAAATAACAAAATTTTCAAATTTAGATTTTACAAAAAAAATAAAAATTAGTAAATAATTTAAAAAAATAAAATATGAATAGATTTAAAATAAAAAAAATTAATTACCATAAAATAGATTATTATTTTTTGATTTAATTAATATATTAGGATTTGGGTTTATAAATAAAAAGGCCCAAAGATTAAAAAATTAGTGGCCCAAAATTTTGGGAGGTCCAAATTTAAAAAAGTCCATAATTTTTAAAAAAAGTACCCAGAATTGTATCGAACAGGTTTTTATTAGTCCGATTCAGTGATTTTTAACTGATTTTTTACTCATTTTGACCAGTTCAATCCGGTTTTTTAGATACCTAATTTTTCAACGCAATCCAAACCGAAGCACAACCGATTTTCAATCTAACAGGTCGACCTGACCGATCTTATATGGTTTTCAGAACTATGCTTCTAACTCTTGTTTTGGTTAGAAAATTCTCTCTTAAAACTCTTTTCAGTTTCTCTCTCCTTTCTCACTCTCTTCTTATTCATAATCATACATATATATAAATATAGATAATAGTAATTCTTTTAAGCTTAAAAAAATTATTTTTCTAGTTAAGAGGTAATTTTGTTATTTGATTATTAATTGTATATTTGAATTTTCTAACCACAACTTTTATATATATATATATATATTAGCTTTTTTGAATATGCATTGTACGTTAATTTTTTTTTATTAATTTTTTACTTATAATATATTTAAAATATAATAATATTTTACATTAATAAAATAATTTAAATTAGATTTAAAATTAAAATTTAAAGTAAAAATATCTAACTATCATTTATTCTTTTAATTTTTTTATAATTATTGAAATTCTTATAAATAAGGGTTAAAATGGGTTTTGTCTTAAAATTATAAACTGAGTCAATAGTTAAAATTTTCAAATTTAACAAATTGAATAAAATCACCAACATTTAAAATTTCTAATTTTTTTCATCAATTTAGATTGATTTTGGCGATTTGGACGGCTTATCAACACGCAATAATAAGATATGACATCTGATCAGTAAAATACCTATCCCAATCACTAATGCTACATGATGTTTTAGTGCATACCCAAAACCAAATTTAGACCTTCAATTTTTTTTTTCTTCTATAACATAACTTCATTTCATTAAGAAGGCTTTAAACTTCAAACATAACCCAAAAAAAGCCCATTTTGAAAAGAAAAAAAACAAATTTGAGGTCAAAACTTTGTGGATGAATCCTTAAAAAATTTTAAATCTTACAGATAATTTAATCGTATCCTAAATTAAACTTTTTTCTCATAATATCTCGAATTTCAATTTTAATTATGCTAGCACTCTAATTTTAAATTATACTAAATTTAATAAATAAAATATTATTTTCGTAGGACCTACCTTATCTTTGATAGTTAAGTTAACCAAATAACCTAGTTAAAACTACCCATAAAATTTAGAATTTTTTTAATGATTGAGCAAAATTTTGTTTCATGGGTCAAACAATTGTACTGAAACTCTTCAATATTTATGTAGACCCACCACAAGACATAATTAGAGTATCAAGAAAGGAAACCAACAGATAAGTTGCTTGGTGGAGAGGGAAAAGTAGACTAAATCTAGCTGATGGGTGGTCCCTAAGGCATAATAAGCTCAAATGGGCCCAGAAGGTTTCCTTATAGAACCTAAATGGGAGACAAGAGAATTTTCTAAGAGCTGCTTTGTCCTCATTTTGAGGGGTGTGATCAAAAGCATGACTAATAAAAAACTTTAATATGATTCATTTTTCCTTCTAATAATTAGTTATTTTGCTACTATTTTTTATTTTGGTGGGAATTTTGCTACTATTTTAATGATTGAAGTCTATTTTTCCAATCAGATTATAAAAGAGATGTTTTCTTTTTAATAAAATTTATATAATTTTACATCAACAATTTTTCTTTAGTTACATTGAACCTATAATTTTAATTAATTCATTACAATGAAATTGTAATTAAATGTATTTTAATATTATCTCTGTTATATAATACTTGTCGCATTTGAGAAAATAGTTTGTTTCAAAATGCTTGTCATATCCTTTTTTTAGTAATAAATCTTTTTTTTTCTTTCTATAAAAATTTTTTTTTTCTATGTTTACCCTTTGTGCATGTCAATTATTATTATTTCAATTTAATGATTTTCTTTGATAATTGATATTAAAGTAAGGCTAATATGGTCAATTTAATCAATAATTTATTATAATTTAGATAAATTTAATAATTTTTTTAAAAAAATATAAAATTCTAAATGTGACAAATATTATGAAATAGAAATAGTATCATACAGTCCGTTATCTCCGTATCTTCGAGATATTAGATAATCTTATTTTGAAATTTATGACTGCTCTCTTCGTAAGTTTTTTTTCACAAATTAAATTCCTAACCTTATATAAATTATAAATTATATAGCAAACCGAAGCATAACTTACCACTTAAAGCACTTCTTATTCATCATAAAACAATAAGTGAAAACTAATTTCTAGGATAGATTCTTTTTTTTTATATTTGCACGAACTATTCAAGTTTGTATCCGTTTTAGCAATCCATAAACTTGATTAATTTCCACTTCTTCTTGGAGGCAAAGGATTAGCCTGAAATGAATTTGCATTGCAAAAAATCGAACTCATAATCTAACCCATGATGAACAATTCCATAAATACTCCTTCATTTTTGCATAGAATTTAACAAGAAAGAAAAATCACTATTATATATGTATGATCTATTTGAATGCAGTCCCCACAGAGCCTTTGCTCTCTCACAACATAAAGAAAAGCCTTTGTAGATCCCATCATGGCATGGCCTAGTTAAAGCCCAAAAAAACCCAATTTGATAGTGTTGCTTGACCGACTCTCTCTCTCTCCCTCTCCCTCTTTATTCTATATTTCCATAGATATTTTAAAGGTGTTTTTTGCTTTCTATAAAAGAGTATATTTTGGAGGCTGTGTCCTTTGAAGAAAAATGAAAGCAATAAGCTACACAGAGACCAAAGAAAAAGTCTATAGAATTAGATAACAAATATGAAAGACTACTTTAAGATTTTCATATCTTTGATGCACCCAACATAAAAGTGCAATTTCAAATATATATTAGATCTCTATTCTACATAAACGATACCCAGTTTAGTGGTTCGGGTGAAGCTCTGGGAACCAAGAGGTCCCAAATTCAATTTTTATCAATTTAATATTATTTCCTTCCCTTACAGTGGGTTGCAACTGCTGCCGATAGTGTAGAGCGCTTCCCTTATAGTGGGTTATAACTGTTACGATAGTGCAAAGCGCACAAAATTTCACTGTACATAATATCGAATGGTAAAAAAAGAAAATTCTCTCTTTTACTTTCAACTACTAATTATTAATATTCCAACAAATACAAACTATTAAGTAACTTCATTTTTCATTTGTTTTCAAGTGTCGAGTTGTATCCTCGTTAGATCTATGTTCTAAGAACTCAATTTTTCTATCTAATGTCATGTTTTATAATTTTGACCTGAGGATCGAAACTAATAAAACATCAAATACTAAGCAGTAATCAGTTTAGGATAGCTTATACCATAAATTTCATGCAAAAGAAGATACGATAAACCATTAAAAGAAACTTCAAATAAATAAATATTTAAAGGAAACCGACTCTCACAATGAGCCAACTAGTCTGTACTATGATTACTCTACTTGTAGACTACAATACACCATTGTTTTCTTCATAAGTGGTTACTAAAATAATATGATTGCAACTTTGCCATCAACAATATCTTTCCTCATTTTTCTATAACTCTATATATTTTCTCTTCTTTCTTTCATTTTTTTTCTATATTTTATCAAGTAAGTAAGATTCGAAGTAAATAGAACATACTTTCAAAATATTATTTTTAGGTGAAGTCATAGGAAAAGAATGCAGTCTCAAAATCACTCATAAAAAATATTTATTCAGTATAAATAAATTTACTCAAAAATATTTCTAAGCATAAATACTAAAAAATACAAAGTGACATTTGAACTCACTAAATCACAACATGCTATTCCCTATTTCCTATTCAAAAAGAAAATTGTATATGTTACTTAGAAGGAAGCTTCTAAGTTTTCCAATTAAATGGTTATTTGCATAGGTACATCATTTAGGACACCATGTCTTAGGAACATCCCACACGAACCAAAATTATTAGAACGCTACCATGTACACAACACAAGTCACATAATATATAATTGTTGAGTTGGCAAGTATTGACCTCATGATGTACATATGTATCACCATGCTTTATTGTACAAAAATTGAAAGATCCCATTAATTAATTAATTAATTAATACATTTGCCTTTTTTTTGTGAAATTAATACATAATTTTCTTTAATTATCTATCCAAAATTCCACATTATACCTTCAGTATAAATACAAAACCTTTCTTATTACAAACCATTCCACCCCAACCCTCTTCCATGGAAAACCACAAGCACCAAAAAACTAACTCTAAAGACATTTTCTCCTTCCCTAGCACTCCAACAAGTCAAGACCAAGATTCCGATTTCGAATTCGGATCTTTAACACCGGATTCTCCTTCCGGTGCTGGAGATCCATACAATTCTTCACCTGCTGACCATCTTTTCTACAATGGCCGTCTTCTGCCTCATTCTTTTCCACTTCCTCATAACCAACAGCAACCTGGTTCAACGGTTTTAACTGACAGAATCTCTCGCGCTTCTAGCAGAGCCAGCAGTGTCAGCAGCAAAGATTCGTTAATGTCATCAAGAAGTAATAGCGTCAATAGCAGAAGCAGTGTTAGCTCAAGAACGAGTTGCAGTAGCAGTAGCAGCGATAATCATTATGAAAGAAAGTTATTATATTACAATTATAACAAAAAAGGTATGACCAGATCATCTTCTTCCTCCTCTTCATCTATGGCTAGCAAAGTTGTCATGGCACAACTGTATGGATCTTCTCAACGGTGGCAACATATTATGCCTGTGACGACGCCGTATTTGAAAAGAGAGGATTCAAGAAAGAAAAATAATGATAATGGTGGTGGGTTCTTGGTTAAAAAGCAAGAATTGATGATAAATAACAAGAAAGAAGGTGATAAGAATGCTAAGAAATTTGGGGTTTGCAAGAATTTCTTTAGGTCTTTTTTGGTGGCTTGTAGAGAATGTCATGCCATGGCACCATCAAGAGAAGATGATATAATATTGGAGAGAAATGTGAAGTTATAAATAATAATAATAATTGTGGATATAATTTTTTTTTTTAATTTGTGTCAAGGTCGTCAAGACTAATTCTCCAAAGAAAGAAAACAGCTTTCTTGTGGTTTGATTTAAAATTCGAGTTTGATCACCAATTTTTTTATTACAGAGCTTTTGCTTTGTCTTTTTTTTTCCTTTGAGGGAATTTATTTTGCATATGATTTTATTGGAATTATTATGTGTAAATCTGTTATTATCAAAATTGTAGGACTGCTACAGGTTTCTGCAGTTGGTTTCAAATCTTACTGAATCACCGTAAACAGAAAAAACAAATTTTTTCGCATAAAAAAAATAAAATAAATCAAATATTTATAGAACTGAACTAATTTGGTTAGACGAATAAAAGTTATTATCGGTGTAGGTAAATTAATGATTTTGCATTATAAATTGAATGATTCAATTTTTGTATTTTTACTTTTTTTTAATTAAATCAATTTAGTTTTTATTTTTTTTTAAAAGCCAAAGCAAAATAAAATTTTTTCACTTTTCTACTAATTATTACCCAGCCCCAGAACTGCTCTAATATTTTTCTCTCTAATAGTCAAAAGAACTATGATATTTTAGTGGGTTGTGGAATGATTTTGCCATGATTTGTGATGTAAAAATCATTGTTTTTGGGGGGGATTAAGAGCCTTTGTAAAGGATTAATTTGACACTGCATTCCAAAACTGTTGTAAGTTGTAACAGCTGACATTTTGAGGTGATGATTTAGAGACCATAATCATTGAGAAGAACATAATTTATTAAATGGTAATATAAACGTTGTCACAAATAAATTATTTCGCAAATTGCAACGGTTTAGCTGTTTTTACTCGTGACTTTTTTTTTAACCATTCGGAGTCTGAAATTCATTGATTTAACTAATTAGGATTCGCACCGGATAGATCCACAAAGGTAGCAAAACGCTCCATTCAAAATATTTAAAAAGATTTCATATCCAAAACTCGAACTCAAAATATGTCTGGTTAAGAAAGAAAAGATTATTGTCATTTTATTTCACTTCTTAAAATATTTTAGTGTCTAATACATCCCCACTAGCGATAAAAAAATTGCCATAGTACTTCTGTTTTGATACTCCAGGACTCTAGAGTTTTTTTTCCCATGTGAAATATATTCATACCAAGTCAGAAATGATATTCCCAACAATAGCATCGAGAGTTTAATAAGACCTAGAAATGTCAAATGTAAGCAATTGCATGAATTTTTGAGTGATGGGTTGGCATGAATTTTTGTGTAAAATTGATATATGGAATTCCAATTGCATGATGTATACATAAAAATATACTTCTAATGATGACACCTAAAATGACTTACACCGTCTCTCGCTTGATGTAATGTAATCAAAAATATAATATAATAAAAAACATATTATAATGAAATGTAATTAAAATTTTATCATTATGTGTAGTCATGTAATAAAAAAAATTATAAAATGTAATCATCATTTCAATTATATATTTGTGTATAACAACTAGGGTTTGTTTAATAAAATTAATTATTTTGATAGCTGTTAGCTGTTTTTGATAGCATTTAGTCAAACGTTATTTAAAAAACAAAACGTCACTTAACTTTTAAAAATTAATTCAAAGAGTTTAATCAAGATGCTAAAAGTTATTTAAAAAGTTATTACTAAACACAGCCATAATGTAATTAGCACACCACTCTACCACCACTGCCATCACACAACCACCAAAGATAGTAGAGCGGTTGGTGGTTGTGATGTTGGTGATGGAGTGATAGTGAAAAACAAAGTTTGAGATTGAGTTTTATTAAGATCCAATTTTTGAGAGATTTTAATAAAATGGTAATTAGATAGGTTTTTGGATGGAACGACTTTTACTTTATACTCCTTCCGTTTTAAAGTTCATATATTTTTTTTGTTTATCTTAAAATATAGTCCATTTTATTTTTTTACATTATAATTAATCCTTGAACAGTTTATTATACCTTCATTATATTTTATCTTATTTTTAATAACTCTCATTAATATTCTTATTTATTATTCCGATATACCAATTGTCCACATCTTATAATGGGTATAATAATAAAGTTATATGAATAAAATTATCTTTTAACCATAATAATTATTACTTTTTAATCTGTGTGAAAATAAAAAAGGACTTTCTTTTTAGACCTAAACTTTCAATTTCACCCTGAACTTTTTGAATAGTTGTAATTTCACTCTAAATCAATCTTGGTACCTTGAGCATCCTGAATTTATCAACCTATTTGCAATTAAATTCTAATTTGCTTTTAGATTGTCATTTCACCCTAAAAGTGAATTAGGGTCAATTTGTGTAATTACACCCTTAAAATACACAAAAGTTGAAATTTTGATTAAAATAATATAAAAAATGGACTTTATATCCAAGTATTTTAACAATAAATAATAAAATCAATCCCAACTACTCACATAAATAAAAAAATTAAAATTGACCAATTTTAAGATGTAAAAACAATGAATTGGATATTTACTCAAATTAGAGTGTAATTGCAACTAAATTAATAGATTAAATTGTCCATGGTACAAATGTCGACTTAGACTGAAATTACAAATACTTAAAAAGTTGAGAGTAAAATTGAAAATTAAGGCATCTTTTTGAACAGAGAGAATATTATATTTAGCAACTGTAAACATAGTTATAAATTTATAATGCTTAGTACATTATGGGATAAGAAAAATATTCATCCAAACATTAGAGTCAACAACGCAATGCAATTAGCTTCAGATACAATAGGTCAATGGTAAATCCAGAAAATTTTTCTAATGAAAACATGATACGATTTTTATAACTTGAGTGGGAATAAATGTGTAAGTACCCATAATAACCTTGGTAAATACATAATGTAAGCAGAATCAAGCGATCAAGTGACTCCACCATATAATGGGTCTACCCTTGCTTAGATATGATTATAAATGAAAAACAAATTATTATTTTTTTTTTTCGAATGGAAAATGAAAAAAAAATTTAAATCAACTCATTTTTAACTTTGGATGCCAAATTGGAAAGTGCTTAACCATAGTTACATTATTTAACCTTTCTGCTAATCAAAATCATGTTAATGAGCTTCAAAATTAATGATCTACTACAACAAATTAATGATCAGAAAGTTCAGCGGACTCATACAAAGAAACACCAGTACTAGTAAAAGGAACATAAAGACAAACACAAGAATCCCAATGGCACAAGGGAACAAAAAAACTTTTCCTAGATACAAACTTCCTCTAATACAGTCATTCCAAGAAAGTCTCCATCACATCCGAATACATCCCTTCTTCAGAATTCCTGTACTCGGAAGGTTGTTGCTGATGATGATGAACTGAATTTGAAGAAGATGAAGTTGCCATTCTTGCAGGTAAAGTAAAGCTTCTTTTGAACTTGTTTTCCATTTTTCTTGCACTATCTGGATGGCAATCTAAGCTCAAGAACTCATTAGGGTTTGCACTGCCAGTATTATGCATAGTTGAAGACTCGGCATTTGCATTTGGATTTTGGTCTGCTTTGTTTCCTAAGCTCTCAGGGTTAAACAAGAGCTTAGCATCGTCGGCTCGTCCAGTTAGAACATTGAAGAAAGTCAACCCATTAGGCCATTTAATATCATTTTCATGTTCTCCCATCATCTCCTCCATTCGGGTTTCGGCTGAATGAGGAAGGAGGAACATATGAGGTTCATCTTTGGTTTGTGGAAATCCAAGTCTAGCTGTTGGGTTTTGAAAGTTTGGCGAAGAAAGCAAAGAAGCTGCAGATGGGAGAGGCCTTTGACCCCAGTTGAAGAGGGGCGCAGGAGGACGAGTTGGAATTGCAGATTGCTTCGAAGGAATTGAGGATGAAGATGAAGTGTTTCTGGTTGAGGAAAAGAGCTGGGAAAGATAGAAACCAGATTGGTAGCCTAGAGATTCGAAAGTATGCCTCATTCTTAGCACAAAATGAAGGTCTTCAGGTATCTGAAAATAAACATGATGCCTTTATAAGATTCTATGCTACCTTTTTGGGCTAAAACATGAATCGCTAAACTCAATGCTATAAGGTAAACACTAGACGACCACATTACTGGTCTAATAGCAGGTTCTACTAAAACAAATTTTGCTGGAGATAACTTTTAAAGTTTGACCCATAATCTCCAGGGCGATCAGGTCTCTAGATTAAATCTCTGCGAGTCATATTAACCCTAAAAAGGAAATTAATCGAAAAAAAACCCTATAAATAAATAAATAGAAGACTTCAGAATAAAGGAAAAGTAATAAAACTCACAATCTTGCAGGAACCCAATTGCAAAAGTCCATGGCCAGCTTGAATGACTGCAATGGTCTGGTCAAAAATTAATTATGGAGAAAACTGTAAGTACTAGTAGGAAATGGTAAAGGGGCAAAAAAAAAACAGGAAAAAGATAAGACTAAATATATAGGCACCTACCTGAATGCCAGACTCAAATTGATCAGTCCATTCTGTAGGAAGCTGCAATTAATAGCATCAAACAGGGAAAGTTCCAATCAAATCATAAATATGGTTGCATCTCAGGAGCAAGAATACCAATAATGGAGAACAATAAATTCCCTATTCCATATCTCATCTCTCTTTCCTTTTCTCAAAAAACTGAAATAAAGTTCAAAAGATTAAATTCAAAAGATTTGTTTCATACAGCATCAAAAGAACTCTGCCAATAGTTGGAGATATTTGGTTCGCATTCAGAAGGTTCTTTGAATACCCATTTATGACACTTGTCTGAAGCAACCTTTCCCATTAACCTGAACAGTAAAAAAAACCCTCTTTAATCACTTCCCTACAAGAATTAGAGTTAGAGAGAACTGAAACCAAAATAATAACACCTACCCAGTACCCACCCTTCTCCATAATTATATAATTGGATAGACATTTTGCTGAATGCTTTTCTAACAGGATCTTCTCCATCAATCTCTTCTAGACAATCTCCTACTCTGCCTCGGCAAAAACCATCTTCCCACATCAACATCCTTCACGGAGAATTTTTAAATTCCAAATTGATTAATCAAAGAAATTATTGGAAAAAAAAAACATCCAAATAACAAATTAACAAACACCCATTTCTCATTAACATTAAGTAGTCATTCTGTTCTTCCTTTCTTTAAAAAAAAAAAAACAGCTATCATATCCTATTTCTTTAATTTTCGTAAAAGAAGAAAACCATTTGTAATAATTGAAGTCTCACTGTTTCTTTCCCCTTTTTCACTCTACTATTACTACTAAAGGAAGGGAAAGAGTAATACTGCTTGCTCTGTCTGGCAACTGAGAAATAGCCAGAGAAAGGCCAAAAATAGAAAATCTGTAAATGAAAGGAATATGATATATATATATTGTAAACACATAAAAAAAATAGTAAAATTTTCAGTTTCTTGCCTCATTTTCCTCCGTTTTCTCTAAAACCAAACAGAGCATAGAAAAGACAAAAATTAAGAAAGAAACAAACAAACAAATTTGCAAACTCACAAGCTTCCATTATCATCTCCAACCTTGCAACCATTACCACCCCTGACTCTTCTGCAAAAAAAAAATATATATATATATACATAAAATAAGAAACAAAAAGATAAATGCCCAAAAAATTCCACAACCCATTTACGGAAATGCCTCAAATCAAAACAGAGACAGAGAATTGAAAACAAAGAAACAGAAAGTAGAAGTTTAACAGGAAGAAAAAGGAGAAATTAGTACGGGCGAGGACGAATAGTCCAGAAAACAGAGTAAGTCCAGTCTGAGTTGAGACAGACGCTTCTAAGGGCCTCATGAAGGGCCATCATCCCAACAGCTTCTTTGCTCCTATCTGCTCCTCCTGAGCCCACCATCTCTCTCCAAAAGTCTCTCTCTTGTTCACCCGATATGTATATATATTAACAATCCAAGTAAAATTTTCTACCCTTCGATTATTTTTTTAAAATTTATCTTCTTTATTATTGAATAATATAAATCTCCAGTTCTTGAAACAGAACACAGCCACCGTTTATAACTCAGTTTGGTAATAACTAAAGATTATTTATTTTATATTTTCTTTTCTTTAGTTACTGTTTTTTGTCTCTCTCTCTATAAAAGCTTATCAACCACAAAGGTGAATGGACCATTTTCTTGATCTCTCTCTACTATTCTTTTTGTTTGTCCACAAGTGACGTTGATTCTTGATCAAACAGACAGGTTAGAGAGAGAGAGGGGGAGAGAGAGTAAGGAGGATGTTTTTTTATCTGTCTAGTGTTTTAACCATGATGAAAAATAAAAAGGGATGGTGGGGACAAGACAACTATAGTATTTTTTTTTATTTAATTTTTCTCTGAGGTGGAAAATGTGGCTTTGATCTTTGCTAAGGGCAAAAATTGCTATTTTGACCTTTTCAGTTGTGGAAAATTTCAGTCTAGGTTAGGTTGGTTTTTGCTTTGCTTATTATTTGGCTTGGTTTGTGGTTTTTTTGTGAACTCCCTATTTGGGTGTAGATGTCAAGAAGGAAGGGTAATAGCTTAGCTCCTCAACAACTCTTTTGTTTGTTTAGGTATGACTTAAGTTTCTTTTTTGAAGAAAAATTAGAAGTTAGAAAATAATTATTGCTGAATAATGTGAAAAATGTGTGTATATCTAAGTATACATTGAACTCAAATTCAGAAAGGTTTGATACAATAAAACATCAATTAAAATGGGTGTAAAAATATACATTAAATTCAATCTAAAAGGTATAATACCATAAAAGATCAATAACGCTATAGCTATATTCGATAATGCTTTTTAACACTAAAAATTATTTTTTATAATATTCTATAACATAACTTTTGAACTAACTCTTAGATCTTAATAACTCATGTAATATTTAATTTTTAGCGTTTTATAAAAAATTATTCAAATAACTAACAATTAAATGTTAATAAAATAATTAAACGCTACCAAAATAATTAATTTTGTCGAACAAACTCTATAAGGTCTTCTTCCTAAATTTAAAGACATACCCATACTTTTCATCTATTTATTTGGAAAATAACTTCTAAGTTCTATATGGGAGGTTGCTTGCTTGAAGAACAATGGTGGAGTCAAAATGTTTACAATTGTAATAGTTGCAATACCATTTTAAAAATATTCTTGATTGATGCAAGTAAAATTCGTGGAAAGTTAGTTATCTACCAATCTTAAAACGCGATTAGTCTCATATCCAAAAAGCGTAAGCGTAAGGATATTTGTGATCTTATTAGAAAAATATGATTTTTAATATAGGTAATCAAATTAATAATTAATCTTCTATGTAATCTTATAGTAATAGATTCTTTATGATATTCAAAATCAAAAGCCAACTAAAATTTAAAAACAAGGCAGTAATTTTAATTAAACATTTCAACAATTGTTGAGGAGACTCCATTTCATCTTTAATTAAATTTCATTAGATAAAACATCAACAACAGAATTAGCCTAATTGGATCTTGATATCTAAGAACTTTCAATATTATTTAAATGTTCCAAGGAAAAAAATTAACTTTTAAATTTTAAAATCTCCGTTAAAAAATACTTAATGGATAGATAAATAGCTAAAAACCCTACCCATCACTTTTACTATTATAAATTTATAATCCTGCAGATGAATTGACATTTTCTTACAGGGCATGACACTTATGCTATGTTTGAAAAGGGAGGAACGAAGAGGAAAAGAAAAGACTATTACTATTATTTATTTTTTCTCTTTATCTTTCACTCTATGTTTGGATGGGGTGAAAAATGTCATTTTCTTTCTTTCCTTTCACAAGACCACCCGTTGGCGGACATAGAGTTAACTTTCCCCACCTGATTTTTTCGTGATTAGCAAGGAGGATTAAGTCCTAATTAAGATATTAATATTTTTTGAAAGGAATGAATGACTGTTGGCATTGAACAGAATCTTTTAATGGTCAAAAGTGGCATGAAGGATTCTGAGGATTAGATTGGGATTAATATGATAATATTGTTATGTCAGTGTTGTAAGAAGGAACTTGTATTTGCAAGGTGAAATCATAATTTATTTGTACGGCTCCAATTTCTAAAGGACTACCCTTTTCTGCCCACTTCCAACACTTGTCCTAATTCCTTTGCCCTACCTTCATAGGTAAGGCCTTTCAAATGTCATAATTGCCCCTCCATACATTTTATTCTCAAAATTGCTTTCATAATTATAATTACATACTAAAAATTTGAACATCTGATCATTTTCAAATTATTGGTTTATTTCTAAACCAACTTTGTATCATTATTTATCAAAAATAATCATAACTTAATTTTTTTTTGAAATTTTATAATAAATATATAAATATTGCAAAAATAGTATTTTGTGCGTAATTTTACATTTTTTATTTTTTATATACAAATTTTTTAAGGTTATAATTAATAATTTTAGTAATTATTAGTTATTTAATAATTTAGTAGTATTGAGCAGCTTAATTAGAGTTTCATTAAATGTTAAAAAAAATAACAAATATTAATATAAATGCAACGCTATTGAACAATTTAAATAATAAATATAACATTTGATTTAGTCACACTAAAGATTATATAAAAGTCATTGTAGAATAATGCCTAAAAGAAGAATTGTTAAAATTTTATTTATTATATTTCTACATTATTAGATAAGTGCTTTTTTAAATAATAAATTACAAGATACATATTTAATAGTAAATCGAATTGATAAACTGTGAATTCAATAAATTGTTAAATCAATAAAATTTTATATTTTATTAGAATGAAACTAAATTGCAGAATGGAGATCTTAACAAAATTTATTCATTTCATAGATTATGATCTATTTTTAGCAATAAATTCTATAATTCAAACAAAGATAATAGAGATGATTTTAATTTATTGCAAAAATTATACTGAAATTAAAAAAAAAAGGAAATAGCAATCAATGGTGGCAATATGGTCTTTTAACAAGAAGAGTGCTCAAATCAATTTGAAGGATAAGTTGGAAAGCGAGCGATACTATGATTTATGATTATAAAATTATAAGTACTAAAACAAACAGGTGGATTACTATAACACGTAATAATAATAACAAAGGTCGAGAAAGAGTTATTAAGGTGTCACGTGTGCACGTGCCATGGCAGTGAGTCGGTGCATCATTGGTCATAAAGAAAACGAAGCGCACGAATTGCGGGGCACTGTGACCTCCACCTGCGACATCCTCTTCATTACTCCCACGCGCCTTCTTACAACGCTCAACAAAGCGCAAGTAGTTTTCACTCGATATATTTTCTTTTTATCTGGACATGGCCATCAACATTTGGGTATGACTTGAAAACCAAACAGATCAATTTCGGTTCGATTCTATTAACTTTAAAAAATCGATTATCGATCGGTTTTGAAAGTGATAAAAGTTTCGTGCTTCAATACTACTAGACAATTAAAATTTTTTATTTTTTTGTTTTAATTTTTAGTTAATGCTGTTGATTAAATTTTAACAACCATTACGTAAGTTTAGGGAATAAAAAGAGCAGTTAAGTTAAAGTTTGAATATGATATTAATCTATATCTATACTATTTCAATTAAATTTTATTTTTTTATTATTTAAAAGTATTTTTAAAATAAAAAATAATATGCCACCTAGACTGCTTTAATTTTTTATACGCCATGTGTCATTCCACTTAGCAATCTAGTGTCGAAAAATTAATTAAAACGATTAAAGACATTTTCAGTGTTACAAAATTAAAATTGAATCATTTTCAAGTTAAAATTGGAGTGCATACACAATTAATCACAGATACCCTAAACTGAGTGACGACTAATAAAATTAACCCATTCACACGGACTAAAAATCAGGCCTAAGATAAAGATTAAAATTGATAGAACTTCTAATTATCAAAATTACTAGAAGAAATACATAAGAAAAACTATGAAATACTGGCTTTAATATAATATGCCACCTAGAATAAATTGTCATTAGTGATGTACTTTTACTATTGTGTCCTTTTTTTATTGGTATGATATTAATTTATTAATATTTAAGTTTTTTAATATGTTAAAGTTTCCTTTTGTATTAATTTTCTATTTCAATGTGTTAATATGTTAGTGTTTCATTTTGTATTAATTTTCTATTTTCACCATTGTTTCCTTTGTTTTTTTTGTATGTTAATGATATTTTTCTACTATCGTTTTTATAGCTCTCATTATTTCAAATGGTTCTTTTTCCTTTTATTGTCGTCTATTACTTTTTATCGTTCTACTCATTATTGGTGTTATTCTATAGTTTTGTTTTTTATTCATAAAGTATGTTGAAATTTGCTTTTAGTCTGATATTCATTGTTAAGAATATCTTTATAGATTTTTTATACAATTAAAAAATACTGTAGAGATAAGATAAGACTTTCAATTCTATTTGGATTGATATGATATAATATATATATATAGTTACTGTATTTACTTGTTTTGATACACCGTATTTATTTGGTTCAATCCAATGTATTAATTGATGCACATATATTTATTTAGTATTTAATTGATTTCACATTATATATTGATATAATATATATTTACCATATTTACCGCTACTGTTGTGGCAGTCGTCTATCGTCAATTGCATTACTGGTCGTCATTATTATGGTTGAATTACATAAGCTATATAGGAATTTTACATTATATATTGATATAATATATATTTAGCATATTTACAATATTTCCTTTTTTAGTGTTTCTCATTTTTCTTGCAAGGTCAATTTTGATATAATTAAAAAATTTTTTATTGAATTTTTTATTATCTTAATAAGTATTCTTTTATGAGTTTTAGTTAAAAATAGAATATTGAATCTGATATTTGCCTGAAAACTTCATGAATTATTAATTATTAATTACAAATTACTCGAAGTTAAATTTAATTACAAATTAAGTACATGAATCTGTCTATCATATAATTATATAATATTATATAATTAATGTTTAATTTGTGCTATAATATTATATAATTATAATTATGATAAAAAAATATATTTTAGAACTCTTAGACTGTCATTGTTCAATATTGTCTATTTTTAATTTTTTATTCATCCAAAAAAATTTATTTATGCTAAATAATACAATCATAAGAAATTTGTGAAAAATAATTTATAAACTATAAAAAAATATGTAATTTTTACAGATTCAATATTTTTATAATATAAAATTATGATAAAAAACGCCCTGAATGCAAATTTTATATTTTCATAAAAAAATTTAATCTGAAAAATATAAATAGTCCAAACAAAATAAATTCAATGGCTTTAAGATGAAGCTTTTTTTCTATTAATAACAATTACAAAAATTATTTACCTATATCTACATGCATTCAATAATAAATATTATATTAATAAAATTAAAATTTTGAAAAAAATAGAATTTTATAACAAATAATAAAAATAGACATTAGCAAATCAGTAACACCCCGCAACCTCGTGTGGGGGGCAATATTACTTATAATATCAATATTGAATATAACTACAACATTAATTATAATTAGAAATGTCTATATATAATTTTCTTTTGAGAAAAATAATTATTTTTAGTGCCATATATATAAATTCAAATAATTTGGATTACATGAGCTTTACCAATTTAGTCGATGAAAGAAAAAATGCCTGTTATTGCTAGCTATTCAATCGTCCGATGATAAATTTTGTTTTATACTATATAAAGAAAAAAGGTAGGAAATGATAGCGAGTAGAAAAACAAAGAGGTAGTTGGCGCGTGGGGAAGAGAAGCAGAAAATAACAAAACTAAAGCATCTAAGCTTAAATCCTTTTCTCTCCTCCGCATTGACCGCCCGAGGCCACGCTCCAACCCAAGGACCGTATCTTTTGTGGGACCCAGTTCTAAATCTCCTTTTTTCATTAACATTTTATATATTATTTTAACCTAACCCTTTAATTACAGTTGTTATTACATTGAACTGGAAGCAGTACACACCACAATTAGTGGGCTCTGTTTCTTGTACTCAAGGTCCGGGTAGGGATATGCATGAATCGAAAATTACATAATAATTTTTAATTTATTTTTAAAGTATCAGGAAATTAAAAAAAAAAAGCATCTCGCTCATTTTTCAACTGTGTATATTGTCCTCTTTTGTTTCATCTAATTATTCCAGATATGAAAAATAATTACGAGTTAAACAATAAGTTGAGTTATGACATTTCGATCTAGCAAAGCGATCACAGGATAACAGATTAAAGAAAAAATTTTAGTTAGCTTTTATGATGACAGACTAGTTACGGATAGTGAAATACGAGACATGTGAGTGAATAAGATCATATATCGAATATGAGAAACTAATTATTAGAGACACCTTTTGGTGGAATGATTTGGAAAGTTGAAAAAATTTCACGTTTAAATGTGTTTTTTAAAGAAAATCTTATGATGAGTGACCTCTTAGAAAATTTATCATTTCATCTACGGGATGAGACCGTATGAATATTGTCAATCAAGTATGAGATGAAATTAGCTTTATTCAAAGTGTAACAATTAATCTGGTAGTTGGAGTAGGACATAACATGAGGGTTCTAAGAATTAAAGTCTACCAAAAGAAATTGCGCCATCTAAAGTTCTTAATTGGAGAACTGTTGGGTTTGACTCCACAATAAACCTTTATCAACTACTAAAATAAAAAAATCAATGCAGAAAATAGAAACTACGGAAAAATAATGTGTAGGAAATAAAAATTGTATTGAAATTGAAATTACTGTATTGACAAATATTGAAATTGCAAAGACAAATTGGAAAAGAAAATCATAACGAACATAAAGGAAATTGAGATGAAATTGCAGTTGATTTGATCTTGAGTTTGATTTTTGGAATTGGTTGTTTGCGCTTTCCTTCGTGTTTGAGCTTAGCTTTTATAGGTCACCAGACAGTTATCAAATCGTCATATCTTCAACTGTGCAAGTGAACAAGTGTTTTAAGTAATTTCTCTGCATTATGCATCGTGATGGGAGTTGATTGGTCAAATATGTCATAATCAAAATTTTGATATATTGTTGAGAAACAAAGACATGTTGGTGAGAATCTGTATGTACCAATTAAAAGGTTTGAATTATGAAAAACACAGGTCCATTTAATTATTTTTAGTGCCATATATATAAATTTTAAGAATATATTATATAAATGTAATATAAATAGATAGCTAGTGAATAATTATTATCGGTAGCTAACAAGATAGCTATTGTATATATTATAAAAAATTTGAAATATTTCTAAAATGGTTATTCATATTTGAATTAATATCAACCAATTGGAGTTAGGCCTTTTTTTCCAAAGTAATTTTTGGGGTTTTTTTTAATACATAATTAAATTTGGAGTTTTAAGCTATTGTTAATTTAAAAATATTAAGCTTATTTTTGTGTAACGTAATAAAATAAAAATTTTAATTAATCATAACAAAACTAGGGGAAAATTATGATTTTGTGAATTTAAAATATTAAAATTAACTCGCGTATCTTTGTATTTTGAAAAATACATTAATATATTCCTAAATTTTGGTTTTATTTGACTATCATATCAATGTAAAAAGGTTAGTCAAAGGAGAGGGATAAGAGAAAAATTACAATTTTTTTTTATAAAATATCAAAATTAACTTGTGCATCATTATATTTTGGAAAATTAACTGTTGGAGTACTACCGCGACTACCACCGTCTACGGTAATCGAAAAATTAAAACGCTATTAAACTTGACGAATCATACACTGAAATACACGAAATTTCATGGGAATTCAAGATATGCAATCAATTTAAACCATGTTTGAGTCGTTTAGCCGTAATAGGCTCAATAATTGCCTCATTGAATGGTTTTGCTATTTTTGTCTAAAGGGTCAATAAATAGAGGCAAAATACTCAATATGTGACGAGCAATCTATTTTAGCTCACCTTGGTTGCTTAAAGTTGTTGGAGAGAGACTGCTTCACTGAAACATAAACCGTCTATCGTGCATTTTGTAACTTTCAATAAAGAAAAAGGAAATTAATGGTAGAAATGAGAGATTGAGGCCTAGGAGAGGGGGTATCATGGCTACTATCACCGAAATTCATTGAAGGTCAATTATAAATCGACTCGAAAATGATGTATAGTCTTTTTTTGCATATTTTTGCCAACGGGAAGAAGGAAAGCATCCTCTTAGGGTATTTTTATCTTTTCCTTAAGCATTTAATTGCAAAATACAAAATATAGATGAAAGGATAAAATAGTACAACGGAAGTAAAATTAAGGGGTGCATATGAAAAATTGGATCCACGTATATTTTGAATAATTTTGAATATATAACCATTGCTCTATTAATTAATTTCCAAGCCTTTTATTGTTGTTGCTCACTTTTCTCTTCTAATGTTTATATGAATTTTCTATAGTAATACATCAGACTCCAAAATTATGAAGCCAAAATATGAACTTTTAAAAAATTAGATGAGTCAAATTATAAAAGTAAAATTTTATAATTCTTGGAAGTGATAAGACAACTTTCACTTTTACCTATGAATTTGTCTAGGAAAATGAGTTATTTTAATAGCTATTAGCTGTTTGAGTAGCATTTATAAAATGTTAAAAGCAAAATGTTATATGAGTTAACTTTTTATAAATTATTATTTTAATTTCTAAAAACTAGTTTAAAATGTCATATTACTGAACACTATAAAAGATAATGTTTAGCGTTTTAATAAATCAAAACATTAAAAGCTACTTTAAAAGTGGTCGTTGAACACCGCTTATATCTATGTTCTTATGTGTGGGTGTCTGTGTTGTACGGAAACTTCCTTTGACTGTTGTTTCAGTGATTCAGAAACGTTTTCTGCACGAAAACACTTAGAAACTCCTCGAAAATGTTTCGGAACCGTTTCCGTAAATTGAGTAATTTGGAAATACGTCTTTGTAAATTGGAAACTCTCAAAAACTCATTTCTCTAATTAAAATAAATGCATAAATAAATACAAATTCATAGAACATGTATTTTTTATAAATACGAAAGTTGTAATTCTTTTGAATATGGTTAAATATTGATTGGACTCTTTTTTGTTGAATATATTTAACAGTTTATTATAATTATATTTGTATATTTATAAATATAATCCTATATTTTTCACATTTATGCGTTTCCCTGTGTTTTTATTTCCTACAATTTTTTAAAATACTGTTTTCTCATATCTGCTTCTGGGTTTCACGCTCCCACGTTTTCATTTGGGTGCAACATAGATGGGTGTCATTCAAGTGGCACATGGTGGCAAAGGACTACACTTTTGCTAGAATTGCTCTCCTTTGATGTCTAGATGCAGTGATTGGCACCGTAAAAACATAATTGAATATTATTTTATTTCTGCGTTTTACTTTTTACCGTAACTTTAATCTTGCCTTTGTTGAAAAAAATATTATAGAAAATTTTATTGTCAAAATATGCAATTATATCTAGCCTAATTGATATACTTTTAAGGTTTAATGATATGATATGAAGAGTGGTTGGAGAGGAATTAGGTTCAAACTCTTCCCATCCCATCCATTAGCATTGCAGAAATTTCCAATTTTAATAAGAATAATAATGAGAGTCAAAAGAAGAAACGTGTATATTTATTGCCTGTCCATAATTGATTTAGTTTGCACGTGTGAGAACAAAAAAATATGTTTAAGAATACATTCAATTTCGACAAACCCTAATTATTACTAATGAAAGCAAGAACCACACGTAATGAACACATGATGGGATTTTCTTCTTTTTAACAATTTTTCAAGAAATAAGAGGCATAATGACTTCTTACACTAGTATTCAGACCAATTTTGTTACGAGGTTTTTCACAAATTAAACCATAACCTTCATATAAAAAAATTGTTTAAAAATTTCTACTTTGATCGGTTTGATCTATGGATAATCCTAGGGTTTAGACATCGAAGACGTATGTCTACCATATTGGTAAAATTAGGTGGCATGCATTAAGATGATAAAATGACCCTCTAGTGTTAGGCCAATGTCTTTCATATATACAAAATCAAATCCACTGAGCAATTTTCATTGACAGCATGTGCCTTACAACAGAAGTCAACTAATTAAAATGGGATATATTAGTTATTCATTGTGTTTAGGAATAAGTGTTTTCATTCTTTGGTAAATACAGGGGAGTGCTACTTTTATCGTGTAATCCGCAGTATTATTTCACTTCATTACGTCTTTTTATAAATAAAAAGAAAATTTAATTAGTAATCTGCTTAAACTTATGAATTAACTTAAGATGGGAATCTATTGCTTTGTCCTTTTGAATCCTTTCTATGTTTTTTTAATGATATATTCTTAATATTCACTAATGCTAATTATTCTTTTTCTCATGCATGTCTGCTGGACTCTGCACATTAAAAAATTGGAAGAGAAGAAGAAGCAAAGAAAAATGGGTTCTCGTTCTCCACTTTGCATTTGCATCCTGAAGAAAAACTCATGATCACGTGCGGTGGTGGCATTGATTTTGATTTTTGGACATTAGCAGATGAGTTGAGACATGTACATGTGTTTAGACAAACGGGTCTTTTTTTTTTTTTTTGAGGATACAAAAGGGTTATTTAATGTTTAAGAATACCCCAACAGTACAAGTTTTTCTTTTCAAAGTGGCAGGTATTGCATGCAAATAACTTCAGTTGTTTTTTCATTTCTATTGACATAATTTGATGATTTTAAAGACAGATTTAGCATCGTCAATATTGTGTATTTTTTCTCCATTTTTTACCAATTTGTTATGAATTTTATTAATAAAAATCTTGATATAATAATAATAAAAGGCAAATCAATGTTGGTTGGAATTCTTTCTCTGGTCTCGAATTTGAATTTTAGGTATAAAAATTAACATGCTGAGAGAGTCATCTCCTATATGAGCCATATAGTATTCGAGCTGGACGTAATCGTTGTCCAATGGACTTTTAGACACCCGTGGTGATGCACAATAAAAAAGTAAGGTTTTTATTTTACAGCAATCAAATTTGGAGTTTAGCAACCTCAAACTCAAGAATTAACAAGTTTGCTTAGGTTATAAATAAGTCTAGTGGCTCCTCAAATGTTTGACACTCGAGTTTTTTGCTTTAGGCTGCTTTTGAAATATTTAAAACTTAAGTTGAGACAGTGGAGAAAGGGGTTGGCGGGCAGTGGCGGCCGCTATCCCTTCTAATTTTAATTTTTTTTTTTTTGAAATTTACTTTATACAAATATAAAATGTTTTACTTTTTATTTATAAAATAGCAATTTTTTCTACATAGTCCACTCTAAATTTTGATTTTTTTTTCGTTAATAATCTAAACTCTTAGTCTATTTATCAAAATCATGTAATAAAAGAATTGAGTTCAAGTTCAAATGTCATTTTATTAAGGTCGAATTTAATTTTAAAATTAATTTCTAAATTAAATTCTTAACCCTAATAGATAGCATGTAATTCAATCGTTTGAAAATAGATTTTTTACTAAATCGTCATTTTCTATATATTGTTGTAAGTATTATGTTACATAAATTTGTAAATAATCAATTTATCGACTTGAAATTTCAAATAATGTAAAAGGTCAAATTAATTTTGAGCAATATCATTATGCGTACTAAAACAAAAAAGAAAAAGATAAAAAGAAAAATGAAATAAAGATGTCGTAAGAATTATTGGAACTCTAAAGTTTGGATGCTATTAAAGATTAGAAATAAATGATTTCATTGAGTTGTGTTTGACGCATGTGTTCATCTCAGAATTCATGCAATGTGTAGAATAGAACCAAGGAACAAGGTTCAAAATGCCCCTGAACTTAGCCGTAAATACAAACTGCTCATTTTTCACTTTTTTTTTTAAATAAAAATACACTCCAACCTTGACCAAAAAATTACAAAATACCCGTTTTCTCCCTTGGTCAGCGTGGGTCCCATTCAAACATTTCCCAAAAGAGAGTGAGCTCCATTTTTCACTTCCTTTAGCTCATCTAGCCCTTCGGTACGGTTGCCCACAGAGTTGTAGAGAAAGACTGCCATAGAAACAGAATTGCATGGACAAATATACCGTTATAATGAATCGCACCATTAATCATATGGTTAATCTGAGATGTTGAAGACCTCGAGAATTGACTGTTGAAACTCTTAATCTCCTTTTCTCTTGCTCGATTTTGCTCTGCAAAGACCTAGGGCTTGTGATTTTATTGGGAACTTAGGTTGCATGAATTCGGACACAAGGCACAGGACACGATACGAATACGGGACAAATAATTTTTCAGAAAAATAGGACATTATATATTCAGGACACAGTTATACTAAAAAACATAATTTATTAAGAAATTAAATATGTAAATAACTGTTCATAATAAGTTATAAATATAAAATAAAAAATACTTAATTTTCTACTTTAACATAATTATAGTTGAATCATTAACAATAACATCATCATTAAATATCATTGTCTTCATCTCTGACACATCTAGAGATAAATTGATAATTTTCAGAATTCTAATATATTCAAAAGAGTCAAATTAATCTCCTGCAACGTTCCATATTTTTATTTGTCCAATATAATATTGTGGGCTTCTTCTTAATAAAAGTTGAAGATTTCTATGAACAAAAAAAAAATCTTCAGCACGTTTTAGAGTTAATTTATTCCTTCTCACATAATTGATAAATGAATATATGCTCAAATGCCTCTCATAACAGGATGAAGAAGACTGTTGACCAAATAATTTGAATGCTATTTTTTGAAATAGAGGTGCACTCGTACCATGAATTGCCCACCAACACTTTGCTTACATGGTAAATTTGTCATTTAGAAAATCTGAATCTGTAAAATCTCCTATTTTCAGGGAGAAATTATAGATCTATAAAGACAAGATCTATCAGTATCACAAGCTCTAATCATATCATATATAGATCTAATAAATAAAAGAAAATAATCAATTTTGTTCCACCAAATATCAATATTGAGGCTAATAG
This sequence comes from Jatropha multifida, assembly GCA_948099535.1. Lineage (NCBI taxonomy): Eukaryota > Viridiplantae > Streptophyta > Magnoliopsida > Malpighiales > Euphorbiaceae > Jatropha > Jatropha multifida. The sequence continues at coordinate 26,764 of CANUEX010055951.1, forward strand.
TATTGGAGTCTAGTATTGAGGCTTAAACTAAACAATTTTGAGATTGCATTTCAATTCACTTATAATAATGTCAAATTTATACAATTAAATTTATAATAATATAAGAAATTTAAAATAAAAAATAGAAATTTGCTTTTACCAGGCAAATTTGCTAAAGGTGATGCACTGTGACCTAAAGATTACAGGTTTAATTTAGAAGAAAAAAAATTCTTACATCTGAAAAAATTGAGATTTAGAAGAAACACTTCCTCTGTCTTAAAATATAAATCATTTAAGATTTTTGCACAAAAATGAAGGAAATAATTAATTTTCTTAAATTATAACAAAATCAAGGGTAATTTGATCAAATTATCATTTATCTTAAAATTAATAGTTATTGTGAAAGCATTTATTGCATCTAATATAAATAAGGATAATATTAAAAAAATATTATGTATTATTCCTTAAAATACTCAAAACGACTTATATTTTGAGATGAAATAATTATTCAAACTTATATTATAGGATAGAAGGAATATAAAATAATACATAAAAATAATAAAGCTTTCTTTGTTTTAGAAAAATAACTTACTTTTAGAAAATATTTTCTAAAAGTAATGTTTCTCTTGATAATTAATAGGAAAATGTTAATTAACAAATTGAATTTTTCTGAACATCCTGATAAATAAAAAAAAGTAAAAAATGTTTTGCAGATAATTTATTTTGGATAAATAAATAAAACCTAAATGATAATTAACATATAAATTAGAAATTTTTATAATTCATCTATTTATCAATGACGCAAGAAAATTAAATTCACTTTTATCATTGTTTAGTATAAAAGAGCATCTAAATAGCAAAATCCATTTATAAATCTTTTTTTTTTTTAATAAAAGGCAACTTCATTAAGTAGCAAGAAACTCAGAGGCAATAACAATACTAACACTGTTAGGGAAAAACCTGGAAAATTATAATTATACTTTTATATTTTGTAAAAAAAAATTACTTCACCATTGTCGTTTCAAAAATATATTGTAATACCCCTGCATTTTGAGTCCTTAAAATTAAATTGACATTCTGTCCATTTTTTGCATTTTTAGAGTACAAGTCAAAGAAAAATCTAATAATCTAAAGAGAGAGAAAAATTATCACCAAAATACCCTCTTCATCTTCCTTTTCTTCTCTCTTTCTCTTTCATCAAACAAATCTGCAGCTCTTCCTCTTCCTTTCCTTCTCTTTCCCTCTCTTTCTCTCTCATAAAATAAATCTGTAGCTTTTCCTCTTCCTCTTCTTCTCTTTCTTTCTCCTAAAATAAATTTGCAGCTTTTTCAAATCTTCAAGAATAATGGTTGGATTTGATGCTGCAATAAACAATGACATTGTATAATCTTTCTTTTCTATTGGAAAAATGATTTGAACAAATAAAAAAATTGAGTGAGGGGTTTAGCTGAGCAAGTCAAAGAGCTTCATTTCACAATTTTTCTTTTGCGGCCGATAGCGGTCAAAGATGGAAGTTATTGCAACAATGCAAATATAAACCCAACTATAGCTTTTTGATAAATAGCTTAATAAAATAGAAATTAGTTTAGATAATATGATCAAGAAGACAAAAAATTATTTAGAATTGATCTAAAGTATTGGATTACCGGAGAGGAATGGAAAGAGCGTCGTTGATCGGAAATGGAGAGCTGTAGATTGTAGCTTTTAATTAGGGTCATTAATGTCATTTCACAGTAATTAAACGTCTAAAAATGCAAAAATAGATAGAAAGGCAATGTAGGATCACGGATTGAAAATATTAGGATATGACTGTCATTTTTAAAAATAGAAAGGTAAAATAGTTTTTCATTCAAAATACAGGGATGCGTTTCCCAGAAAAATCTCCACGCCTTAAAGACCAATAAAAGAGCAAGCACCCTGTGCCAAAGTATGGGCAACTCGATTAGCTTGTCTTCTAACCGAAGAAAATTGGCTAACATTAACATGTAATTTTAAAAAACAGCAATCATCAATCAAACTTCCAAAATCTGAATTATCTAATACTGAGCCAGTCAAAGCATCATAAACCTCCTTAGCGTCCACTTCCACAATCATGGGCCCTAGATGAATTTGTTTCAACCACGACACGACCTCACGAACACCTAACGCTTCAGCCATTCTTGGAGACCTGATATCAGTAAAGGATCTAGACAAGCCAATCACAAACTGACCTTGGCAATCCCTCACGATAGCACCAAAACCTGAGCAAGGAATAACAGCAAACAAAGCAGAGTCGACATTGCATTTTAAAAACCCAGGCCTAGGTGGGGACCATCTACACTCAGCACCAGTACCTTGGCCCGACCCACGGTTTTGCACTTCCCTAGCCGCTCGCCAATCACTGATAAAATGAATTGCCTTCCAATAAATAGCATCAGGATGGAGACGAAGCCCTTTCCACATAAATTCATTCCGTTGGAACCATAGCAACCAAATAACCACACAAATGCTTACCACCCTTTCCTCATCAACAGTCCCCATAATCATATACAGCCACGTCTTGAAACTATCACCAGAAATAAGGTTGGAAGCAAGACCATAAAGCCTCAAACAAGCAACAGAGCGAGAACACAAGACCAAAGAATGAAGCGTGAATTCACTAACATCACAAAAATCCACTTATAAATTGATAAAATTTTGATGTAAATTCTATGACCATGAAATTAATATTTTTTTTATGACATATATAAAAATGCTGTCAGGTATGGAAGTTTAGTACTGTGTTCTCAATTTTATAAAATTTTATGACATTGAGGATCTCAATCTGAAATTTGTTTTTCACATAAGGACATATATATGCAAACACAATTCACATCATTTGGGCATTATGGTCCGAGTTCTGAATATGCAGCATCTTTAAAATTTGGTAGAAAATATTTTAACCCTTTTTATAGGCTATTTACGACGAACCCGAAAGAGTCGAGCTAGTGGACTTCGAATACTAAATAGTTAAAAATATATATATATATATAATTGGTCCATTTAGCATTACAGTTGAATTGCTTTTGACAAATCTATCTATAAAATATATAAAAGCAAGGTATTTTGTCTTATATAAATGTCAAGTGTAAGTAGCACAATTTACCACTCTGAGAGTATTTTAAACTATAGAATGATGAATATTAGAATTTTAACATAATTTAGCACAATTATAAGAATTACAAGAAGTTCAGTTGTTTTATATTTTTAGATAATTCATTTATTAAGATAACAACTATAAAAAAAAGATTATCTCTAAAATTTAGTATATTAATATAAATTTATTTCTCCGTACAACATAATTAATATGTAATCCATACATTTAAAAGAAAGTGTGAATAAATAATATATTACTGTTAACAAATAAATATATAAATAATTTAAATATATATTGAAACTTACATGATACAATAATTTTTTTAAAAAAAATAGGACATAAAATAAATAAACAATCATTTAAAATATTTATAAACATAAAATAAAAAAATTTAACTTCATATTTCAATGACATGAAAATAAATTTTTAAAAAAATAACTTCATTTTTTCAATGGTAAAATCTTAATTGATTAGCTTGGTATATGGAGTAATATCATATATCAAAATTAATTTATACGAGAATGGGATATGAAATACAGGAATATATATGATAAGATAATTTTTAAAAAAGGTCCGACATTCACACGCTTAAGACACACTACACTAGATAAGTAATATATTAATATTATAAATATATAAATAATTATTTATAATAAATAAATTTTAAATATAAAAAAATACTTAATTTCTTATTTCAATGATACAAAAATAAATTAAAAAAAAAACTTGATTTTTTATTGATGATAAAAGAACCTTGGTTAATTAGTTTGGTGTGTAAATTAATCTCATATACCAAGAGTTATGTTACATTGACATGAGACATAAGATACAGAAACGTACATGATAGGACTATTTTTAAAAAAGGCAGGACATCTACACGCTTAATATACACTACACTAAATAAATAATACATTAATATTTTAAATAAATAAATAATTATTTATAATAAATTATAAACATAAAATAAAAAATACTTAATTTTTTATTTCAATGGCACAAAAATAAATTAAAAAAACATTTCATTTTTTATTGGTGATAAAAAAAATCTTAATTAGTTTGGTATATAGAGTAGTCTCATATACTAAGAGCTAAGTTGCACTGACATGGGGTACGAGATCCGAAAATATGAGATATGATAATTTTTTAAAAAATAGGACATTCACACGCTTATAACACACTATACTAAATAAGTAATGCATTAATATTTTAATGTCACAAAAACAAATTAAAAAAAACACTTCATTTTTTATTGATAATAAGAAAAAACCTTAGTTGATTAGTTTAGTGTATGGAATACTCTCATATACTAGGAGCAAGGTTGCACAAATACGAGACATGAGATACGAGAATATACGATATACAACAATTTTTAAATAAGGTAGAATATCCAAACTTTTAGGATACACCGTACTAAATAAGTAATACATTAATATTTTAAATAAATAAATAATCATTTATAATAAATTATAAACATAAAATAAAAAAATACTTCATTTCTTATTTCAATATAATTAGTTAAATTCTCAAAATTACGATTACTATTGAAAATACATTAATAATGTGTATGCATTTTTTTATATAGATCATATTATATGTGGTTTTTGTTATTACATATCTTGCAAAATGTTTTGGAAGATACTTAAGAAGACATATATGCTATTACGTATCTCTTTTGGTTTTATCCAAATTATGATTTCCTAAAAAAGAAAAAAGAAAAAACAAAACAATTCTGGACAGTAGTTCTATAAAAAGAGATGGGAAAAGCAAATAAAGGCTTTAGCAGGCCCATGTCATGTGGTCCTAACCCATTTCACCATTGCCCAATTCGCATGGACATAGGTTTAATATTTAAGTTTTGACATTTCTCTGGTCCAAAAGCCCAATTAATAGTTTTAATTATTGAATTAGGCGTCAACTATATTTTCCTTTGTAGGCTTATGAGGGCCCAAATAATTTTGGGATGGTCATTGAAGGATAAATAAGGTTCATCTATTATTAATTCATTAATTAATTAATTATTAATTAATTAAGTACTCTTTTGCCAGCAAGGGGATGTTGTAATAATTAGGCAAAAAGGATTCTAATTATACTAGGTTTTGTTTGATGATTGAATCCAAAATTAAAAAGAAGCTTCTTTGAAAATGCAATTTCCACCATTTTAGGGCATAATTAGCCAAAAAGGCATCTAATTATGCACCCTTTGACCCTCTAAGACAAACTCCATTACTTTCACTTATGTCATAATAATTATATGTGTGTGTGTGTGATGAAAGAAATGGATTACAAGTTTATTTACATAAAAATATGTTTAGAAATAAATTACTTCTATTTTTGATTGAAATATTAAAAAATCAGATAATAAATCTCTCTCTTCTATTTATATATTTAAAAACAGAGTAGTTTACATTATAAAGATGTCAAGTGTAAACCTCTGAAAAAGTCAAGTATCAGCGAAATAATAATTATTTAGGACAATTGTTGTAAGGAGATAAAATATAATTAAAAAAATAAATTATTTTAAATAATGTCTTTATTGAAATAATATCTATAAAAAAACACTGATATATTAATATAAATAAATAATCATTTATAATAAATTATAAATAGAAATGAAATTAAGGTTAATATCTATAAAAAATATTATCACTAACACTAATATATTAACATATTAATATAAATTTATTTTTTATTACAAAACAATTAATAAGTGATCCATACGCTGACAAAAATGATTTTTAAAATATAAAACAGTTTAAAACACGCTACACTAAATAAATAATACATTAATATTTCAAGTAAATATATAGTCATTTATAATAAATCATAAACATAAAACAAAATAAAATTTAATTTCTTATTTCAATGATAAAAATAAATTAAAAAAATACACTTCATTTATAATTAGTAATTAAAAAATAATTGGTTGATTAACTTGGTATATGGAGTAGTCTCATATGTCAGGAGTTAAATTGCATAAACATAGGACACGAGATATAAGAACGTACAAAATACGATAATTTTTAGAAAGTACGACATCCACACTTTTATGATCACACAATACAAAATAAATAATATATTAATATTTTAAATAAATAAATTATCATTTATAATAAATTATAAACATAAAATAAATAAAAAAACTCAATTTCTTATTTCAAAGACATGAAAATAAATTTAAAGAAAAAAACACTTTACTTTTTATTAATAATTAAAAAATACCTTAATTGATTAGCTTAGTATATGGAGTAGTATCATATATCAAGAGGTAGGTTGCACGAACATAGAACATAAGATATGAGAATATACATGATATGATAATTTTTAAACAAATAGGACATTCATATGCTTATGATACATTACACATAATAATATATTAATATTTTAAATAAATAAATAAATAATCATTTATCATCAATTATAAACATAAAATAAAAAAATCTTAATTTCTTATTTCAATGAGATAAAAATAAATTTAAAAAAAAACTTCATTTTTATTGGTAATTAACAAAAACTTGATTGATTGACTTGGTATATGGAGTAGTCTTATATACTAAAAGTTAGATTGTATGGACACGAGACACAAGATATGAGAATGTACATGATATGATGATTTTTAAACAACTAAAACATGCACATGCTTAGCACACAATATATAAAATAAGTAATAAATTATAAATATAAAATAAAAAAACTTAATTTCTTATTTCAATAATGTAAAAACAAATTAAAAAAATATTTCATTTTTAATTAGTAATTAAAAAAATAACTTGGTTGATTAACTTGATGTATAGAGTAGTTTTATATGTCAGGAGTTAGATTGCACGGATATAAGACATGAGATATGAGAACGTAAGAGATATGATAATTTTTAAAAAAATACGACATTCATTTTCTTAGAACACACAACATAGAACAAGTAATACATTAATATTTTGAAGAAATAAATAATTATTTATAATAAATTATAAACATGAAATAAAAAAATTAATTTCTTATTTCAAAGACATGAAAATAAATTAAAAAAGAAACACTTCACTTTTTATTGGTAATTAAAAGAAAAACATGTCGATCAATTAGCTTAATACATAAAGTAGTCTCATATTCCAGGAGTTAGGTTGCACAGATACGGGATACAAAATACAAAAATGTACATTATTTAATAATTTTTAAACAAGTAGAACATCCATATACTTATGACACATTACACATAATAAGTAATATATTAATATTTTAAATAAATAAATAATCATTTGTAATAAATTATAAACATAAAAATAAAAAATACCTAATTGTTTTTAATATAATTAGTTAAATTCTAAAAATTATTATCATTATTGAAAAATACATCAATAGTATATGGGCATTTTTTGACTTTTGCTATTATTAATGAAAGGTTTTGCAGTATAATTAAAAAAACACATCTCAGTTAAGGATGGCAATTTATTTGACTAGGTAGGCATTCGATAAGATCCGATATGATTTTGACAAATTTGGATAGTGAATAAATGAGTTTGGAATGAATTCAGATAATATTTTCACTACTCGTATCGAATTTGGGTTGGGTTCAAGGACTCGGATACTCGCTACCCGTTATTCGTTTAATTAATATTCTAAAAATATTTAAAATAATTATTTTTATAAAGAAAATTATATATATTTATACACTCCTTTTTAATTATATTAATGCTATAACTATATTTAGTATTTATATTATATTTTTTTATTAAATCAAAATAATAATTTTATAGTTTTTACTTATTTTTATTTTTTAAAAATAAAAATATATATTTTTAATGTAAACAAATTTGAATATTTAAACAGTTAATTATAATAGAGGTTAGGATAAATTTGGTTATTAAAGGTGAATTTCTAGATGGGTTTGGATACATAAATTTTTAATCGGATATTTATAATGCATTTGATGATAATTTTGTTATATAATTTTATTATTTTTAAATAATATTATAAACAGTTATTTTATTTTTAATGCTGCTCCGCGTATTTGTGCTGGTGCTAATACTAGTTAATATTTAAAGCATGATAGAGAAGTTCTTTTTCCTTTGGACTCGGATAAGCATTAGAAGTTTTGACATGTTAAGAATCTATGTTCTTAGTACAACATGCAAGAAAATGGATAATGTAATTATTAATAATTGGATAATAATAAAATAAACGATGGTTTATGATGAAGGGGGTATTATAAGGTTATAGTATAAAATTTTATTTTATTTAATGAAATAAATATATTATTAATTATATTTCTAAAATTTTATGTATTTACAATCAAAGTTTAATTTCATCCGTAATACTTCAATCATATATCCTATTTCATTGACATGTCTAAAATTTAACTTATTACGTAAAAATATAAAAATTTTAATTTGCAAAATATCAAAGAAAAATAATATACAACTAAAAAGATCTATCTACCTATTTCTTGATATATATCATACATCAAATGATATATTTAAATATTTTTGTTAAATTATGTTGTATTCGATTGGTTTTTTTTGGGAGATTATTACAATATTTTCCTTATGACATGGATTAGTATTGCTTGAATTTTATATTGAATATTTTGAATTAAAAAGACTTTAAATATGTTAAACAAGTTTCAATAAGCAGATTTTGATTGGATCCACGAGCTTAAAATTTTGAAATTTATTAAGAAATTTATTAAGCTTCGAGCGTGTTTGAGCTGAGTAAAATTCTATTAAGTCAAATTTTGAGTCTAACGAGCTCGAACTCGGCTCAACTCATTTGCATCCCTAAGAGAAGCTTAAGAAATTCTCTTATAAACAACTTCAACGGTTACTCCAAAATCTATTAGTCTCTGCTCTTGGATCATATAACCCAACCATGTCACAATAATTTTGAATGTATATATATATATATTCAGTTTGTGCACACCAAATCAATTGAATTTTTATATTAAAAAATGGAAATGAGTCGTTAATTGTTTCAGGTGCTGCTCATCATTAATATTACAAGGAAAGCCATTATTAGAGGTAGTACAATCCATTACAAGCCCATTGGGGCAATAGGTATAATATATTACAAACTCGTCAGGGTAATATTATACATTATGAGGGATTGACTCTGGGACCAAAAGAACTTAGGTTATCGCCCTGGCCGAAGGATCATTTGCCAAACAAACTAAAATTTTTTAAAATCAAATCAAGTTTAATTTGTCCATCCCGACCCATGATTGACATATAAGTGAATATATTCCTTTTTGATTCTGTTATATAGTTTATTTAATTTTATTTAGTTATTTGATATTATTACTATCATTAGTTAAGAACTATAAAATCAAAATCTATTTACATTCGTGTTGTTAATTAAAGCAAGATTTATTAAGTTTTATTATTTTTAAAAATTAATAATTTAGTCTTGCTATTATTATTTGTTACTGAAAATGGCATTATAATTTCTGGAAAATTGAAATTTAATAGTAACATATAAAATGCTTATTCAAGAAAAAAAATAGAAAGAAAAATTATTATTATTATATCCTTCTATAACGGTTAAATATACTAATTAATCCTTATTTTTCTAAAATATATTATTACATCTTTAATTTTACCATGTTCAACCATTTAGTCATTCCGTCTATTAATTGTTTTTTTTTTCAATTAATTTCTATAAAAAGACAAAATGTCCCACCTTCTCTCTCTCTTTTCTTTAAATTTATCTCTCCATCATGTCTCACATTAATTTCTTCATTTTGTCTATATGAGTTGCAACTTCCTCTCATTCTTTTTTATTTTTTTTAATGTTGTCAAATATTAACATGATTGTTGTAAAAGTTTTTTTGATATTTTTATTAACTATATTAAATTTTATCATAGAAAATGATGATTTAAAAATATCATATTTCTTTCAATAGTTTATTTTTGATCTCTTCAAAAAAATTTTTGTTTTCCAAATTATTTCCAATATAAAAGAAAAATTACTCTGCAACTCGAGAACATGAAGTTGGAATCGCTAGTAATCGCGGATCAGCATGCCACGGTGAATATGTACCTAGGCCATGTAGATATCGCCTGTCATACGCTGGGAATTGATTTCGCTCAAAGCATAAGACCAATGATCATGTGTACCACTAGTGCTACAAAAGGCTTTTGGCGGTCTTGATCTTCGGAGCTAGATGATCGAACCCCTTAATTTGTAGCGAATAAGGACTTTCTTGATGACTCATGCTCTTACGGCTCTCCAACCTCACATAATCGAATCGGCTTCAGTTTTGGGAAAAACCTACTCTTTCAATTAGAGACTCCCTTTTTTAGGAATTTAGACTACCTATATGCTGGTAAACTCCACCTAGACTGAGATTCAACAGTTCGACCATTTAGTTTGCGAGTCAATTGCAGATTCCATGTCTTCTTGCCAATAGCATTGCCCAAAGCTCCTCCATTAGCTGTGGTAGCCTATTTATATAAGAAGCACTTGCTATTGTGAGACTTTAAATAAGAGCGTTTTCGTCTTTTTTTATAAAAATTAAAAGTTAAACATAAAAAAAATGGTGAAAGGATCAAATGATTGATGGAGCTAAAAGTTAGGAAAGTAATTACATATTTTTAATAAAATAAGGACTGATTAGTATATTTGATCATTATATATGGGTGTAATAGTATTTTTTTTAAATAGATTATATAAATTTCTTTGGATTGAATCAGAATAGGGGGTTTCAAGATCCATTGATCCGGTTCAAAACCCGGATCCGGAAATAATAAATAATATATAGTCATTCTTAAATTCTAATAATTATTATTAAGAGTTAAACTGAAAAGAAAATAAATAAAAAGTGAAGAAAACTCCATTGAACAGACAGGCTCTCTCTCTCTCTCTCTCGATCTCTTCGTAGCTCTCATAGCCTCTCTGCGACGAGGCCCAAAGAGAGAGACAATAAAGACAAAGAAAGATAGAGAGAGAAAAACTAACTCCTTCCTTCCTTCTTTATACAGAAAGATAATCGAAACAGAAATAGAAAGATCTACTGGGTCGTTCGATATTAACAGGTAAACAGATTCCGAAATCTCTCTCTCTCAATTTCTCAATCTCTTTTATCCACCAGAACCGCTAAAAAATGAAAATCCAAGTTTGAAGACACGTGTGTGTTGTGGTTTCGCTATCGTTACTGGGAATTCGTTTGTTGTTGCATTAGAATTCATTCTGTTGGGCTGTCACTTTAGCATATCTCACTCTCCTTCACCTAACAATATCAAATCATTTATTTACAACTGGGAAAGATTCAACATTTCTTAATCTATCTTCCATTTGTTTTTGCTTTGAGTGTAAAATTTCTCTGTTGCATTGTTGAATTACATTTTTTTTATATATTCTTTCCTCTTTTAGATCTCAGTTGCGGTTGATTTGAGTATATATTGTGATTTTTAATGGGTTGTCATAAATCATGTTACAGAGTTGGCTTTTGAGGGCAAAATATGGATTGAAAGGGACCTTTTGGGTTATGCGGATTTGGAGCATGTAAATTGGAAGGGGATTTTTGGAGAATGTGGGTAATGTGGAGACAATTTGGGTTGAACTAGTGTATAAAGTGGGTGTTGAGGACAAGTTTTTGGATTGGCGTAGAAATGGCTGATGCAGCAGGTTTAATGGAAGCGGCTGGGGCTAGATTTAGTTCCTTAGAGTTGATTGGGAGAGGATCATTTGGCGATGTCTATAAAGCGTAAGTTTCTATATTTTCGTTTTCATTAAATCCATTACAATGTCGCTCACGCTTTTTTTATCTCTTTACTTTGTTGAAGACTTAACTTTATGAATTTTGCATTCTCTTCCTAGTAATGATATGCTGAAATTTTGAATCTCTTTTCCTTCTTTTTTTCCCCTACCTTTACAATTAGTTTAAATTTTTGCATGGCAAATTAAATTGTCAATAATTTAATTGTTTATTGTACTTGGTACTATTATTCTGCAATAAATCGACACTGTGAAGTTATTGCAGAATAATGGCTTCTAGGATGCAAAGCTAGCAATGATAATATTACCTGTAAAAGAAGAAAAAAATTGTATATCTCACATAATGGTTGAAAAGAATTTTTTATTTCATGAATTGTTCCCCATTTGGAGAAAATAACATATCACTATTCCAAATTTAGAGAAAATCAGAACTTTGAATGTAAACTGATAAGCAGTGCCAAATGCTAGGAATCTATGAGTTTCTTGATGAATCTAATCAACAAAAGGATCCTGATACTGAAGAAGTTAAATTTTGTGGTTGAGCGTTTTTTTTACAAGTGTCTGAAACATTTTTACCGTAAATGTTGTATTTGATTTTCTGAATTTGCAGGGTCCTTAATTGTGGTTATTATATGGTTGGATTACATGTTTGAGATTTATAAAGTTAGGATGGACATTTTTAAAACTCAAACCATTGCCACATTTATCAGAAACAAAAAACACACTGCTACTTTTTTCATCCGCGATTTTGTTGAATATGGTATGGCAGTATGAATTTTGATTCATTAGAGTCCATTTCATAACCTGTTCTTATTCCCAAAATGCAGTGTTGTCATCAAAGGCTGAACTAGAACTTTAAGGTTGGAGGCTCAAAAGCAATAGTGAGAATGGAAAATCATGTTTAAAAGGTTAAATGAATATTGTAGGACATTTCAAGTGATGATAACAATGAAGAAGCATATAGTTTTCTGGTGTTATTTGAAAACTTTAGATTTAAGGAGACTAAAGGTGAAGATACCATTGAGAATTTGAAAGATTGCAAGCGTCAATTTTTTTTTTTGGCTTATTGCCTAGTTGTGTCCCTGCTTTCTTGTTTCATGACAATCTTAAGTTTGTTTGCATTCTAAGCTGTTCTTTCCTGATGCCTTTCTTGATGTGCAGGTTTGATAAGGAGCTTAACAAAGAAATTGCTATCAAAGTCATTGATTTGGAAGAATCGTGAGTGCATAGCATTCTTTTTTTTTTCTTTTTTGTCCTGAGTTTCATCTTCTACAGTCTGTTATTTACTGTAAAGTTATTACATATGCTCTAAATCTTCCTCCCTAGCGCTTTCTTTCGTTCTGCACTTTATAATTCCCTAGACTAAGGGAACTGGATTAAACACAATACACTGTTTTCTAAATATGTTTTTCATCAAAACTTCTACAGTTTCCTGTTTACAAGCTGTTTATAGTCAGATTTACATCTTAGGATAGTTAAAAAATGCTGTTGAAATTGGTAATGGCTATGAAGTTTCTCTACAAGTTGTTATGAGGTGCAAATATTGTTGATATAATATCGATGAAACGGCAATTGATCATATGCTGATGTGACTGAAATCAGTTATAGGTCTAGCAGTGAAAAGTTATATTTTTCACATGAACTAGCAGCGACTGCAATATTATGTTAATTACTGTTTTAATTTCTCACGTATCATGAAATTGCAATGGTATGAGCAATAACATTTATGTTGCGGAAAGTCCAATGTATTTGTGAAACAATAATCAATTTCACAATCTAGTATCTGTGGTTTGGAACTGTCACTATGTACACCTTGCTGATGCTAATAGGCATTTAAAACAGTAGCTTTTAATAAGTTATATTGGATTTTGGCTCTTATTAAAAAGGAAGAGCTAGATGTCTTTTGATTTTGCAAATTATAGCGTTGCTTCTAGTGTTTGTTGTTTTATTTGGTAGTATTGCAAGATTTTTAGAGTGTATGACACACTTCTTGCTTCTTCTTAGTCTCTATCATATCTTATTATTTGATACTTCTATAAACTTAAACTTTTGATTTGTTTTCTGTAGTGAGGATGAAATTGAGGACATTCAAAAGGTATCACCTGTCATTCAAACCTGTCCAGTTTGTTGTCCATGGAACAGATAAATCATAAATTGCTCATGTTTCTAGTTTTTTTATGCCAGGAAATTTCTGTTTTGTCACAATGCCGTTGTCAACACATTACAGAGTATTATGGTTCATATCTTAACCAGACTAAACTATGGATAATAATGGAATACATGGCCGGTGGCTCTGTGGCTGATCTAGTAGGTTACTTCACTGACTTGCTTCTTCATGGTGCATGAAATTTTGAATGTCTTGAAAGATTCTTAAGAAATTGAGTTGCTTATTTGTGTATCTTTTCCTATTAATAGTTTCATGTGTTAATGTATATGTTTTTTTATACCCAAAAACTTATGCTTACGCACAGAGTTGATGTTTTAATTTTTAATTATGGATTTGAAAGTGAATACTAATGATTTCTTCAATAACAACTTATTCGTACAAAAGCTAATGCGTCTTCTTTTTTTGCAGCTCCAGTCGGGTCCTCCGCTGGATGAAATGTCAATTGCTTATATTTTACGTGACTTGCTGCATGCAATTGAATATTTACACAATGAAGGAAAAATTCACAGAGATATTAAAGGTTTTTCACACATCCATAATACTTGAATCCCGTTATGGTATAGATTCTAGGTTGTCGCTTTGAGTATTTTTAAACAGACTCTTGTTTGTTATATGTTTGCCTGAAGAACGTTCTGTTTATTTTGATTTGAGGTTTCACCTTCTTGTTAATGTTCTTTTCTTTCCCTGCCTTGCCTGAGTTTCTCGATCCAATAGTAACCTTACGCTAAAAATTTGGCAGCGGCTAACATCTTGTTGAGTGAGAATGGTGATGTTAAGGTATATCCTTGTTTCTCTAATAGGCTTATAAAAATTCTCCTGAATTGTTTGAAAGAGTGATTAAAAAGGATATGCAAATTGAATTTTGTGATTTCACTTTTAGTATTCGACAGTCATTGTTGTGACCTTGTGACAGGTTGCAGATTTTGGTGTTTCTGCGCAATTAACAAGAACAATATCCAGGAGAAAGGTACTACAACTTGTTTGGCTAAGCTTCGTTCTTCATTAAAAGTGGACAGTTGAATAGGGGATGATATATGACGTGCCTGTTTATTTTTTAGTATTACAGTTAAGTCTTTCTTGTGAGGACCCATTTCTAATGGCCCTTAGTAGGCCTGTTCATTGATTGAAATATTCTTGTTCATAAGCACATAAATTGTTATTAGTGTTGCAGAATATATAATATTTGTAAATGTTATATCAGTAGGTTCAGATAACTGTTAGTTTTATGCATGTAAAGTTTGAATCAAAACTGAACTGCATGGACCGGTTAATTGAGTTCTTTTGAAACTATTTCTCGGTTTAGTATTTC
Source organism: Jatropha multifida (assembly GCA_948099535.1). Lineage (NCBI taxonomy): Eukaryota > Viridiplantae > Streptophyta > Magnoliopsida > Malpighiales > Euphorbiaceae > Jatropha > Jatropha multifida. The sequence goes on from CANUEX010055951.1 coordinate 42,037, forward strand.
ATCTTTTTCATTCATCCTTACTTCTTATTTGAGTGTGCTTGAAACTGTTTGTCTTTTCAAATGTGTTGCTTACCGGTTAAAAACTCTTAAAGGTTAATCAAATAATTTATTACTGCAGAAGTGTTTTTGTTCAAGCTATGGCTCATATATTATTTTGGGGTTTCATAAAATTTTTTAAGTACTTAGCAGCAGTATGTTGTGAATTTAACTACTTAGGAGATGGAGACATGACCGTTGTCCCGGCTTGACAGAGCTATTCCTTTGCTTTTTCAGTCACATATTCCCAGTATCATATGGCCATGTTGGGTCAAAGATGTTTTTTTATTGTTCCTTTCTACAAATTGAAGATGATTATATTTAATGATTGGAATCATCATATTTTAATATTTGTAATGCTAATGGGATTTAAGCTCATGATCCAGAACTTCTTCAGCATTGTGCTAATTTGGTTAACAATTACAGACTTTTGTAGGAACACCATTCTGGATGGCTCCAGAGGTAATTCAAAATTCAGACGGATACAATGAGAAGGTATTGTTTTTTGAAGTAGTCTTGAGCCTTTCTTATGGATTGCTGCTGTCATGATCAACCTGCCCCCCCTCCTTTCCCCCTCCCCACATTTTAGAGAAAATTGTTTATGCCTATTCCGTTTCTGCTCAACTTTGTTGATCATGAACATTGCATATAATTTTTTTTCTTCATGCAGGCGGATATATGGTCTCTGGGGATAACTGCAATTGAGATGGCGAAGGGGGAGCCTCCACTTGCAGATCTTCACCCTATGAGGGTTCTTTTTATCATACCTCGAGAAAATCCTCCACAGGTTTTTTAAGTATTCTTTGATGTTCAAGTGGTTAATTGCTTATTTTAGTTGATTATGAATGCAATCTTTTTCCAGATGGAATTATCATTTTTCACAGTTTAAGAGAATCAACACTCTATGTTCTTGTACAGCTGGATGAGCACTTTTCTCGTCCTATGAAAGAGTTTGTTTCATTGTGTTTGAAGAAAATCCCTGCTGAGGTAAAGTCCTTATTCTCTTTGTACAATTCTTATGGTCTCTTCTCTGGTGAATATTGTGGATTCTGTGGCTAATGGAGATGTTATGATTTGCATATGGAATTGCATATTCTTCGGCTATTAACATGGACTCAGCATGTTAGCCTAGGATATATGAAATAACAAGATATGCATAAACATGAATCTGAGTCCAACCTGATGTATGAACTTATGACATATGCTCAATTTCCTTGACTTTTGTTCCTATCCATCAATGGACACACCAACAACATCATGGACATAGATTGAGTTTGATATGCCTTTTGAAATATGGTTGCCATTGAGAAATTAGAAGATGTTTGGATTATTAACCACATGCCTTAACTGATGGCCACAAATCTGTGCTACAAAGTACAAACCTGCCTAAGAAAAAGCCAGACTGTTAGCTGATTGCCACAGTTGGATGATATTAAACACAAACTATTTGCTAATATACATTTTTGCTGCGCAAGATCTTTGAATCTATGACCGATTGGGCTGTTTCACTCCCAACTTCCAAGTGAATGGTTTTTGAGAATTGAGTTAGTTTTTGGCTTTGGGTGTTAAATGAATGAGCAGCTGTAAACTTGTTATGTTCGAGTCTTTTTATTAAAACTTGCAAAATCTCTATTTCATCATTGTAAGATATATTGTCTATATATCGGAAGGTAAAGCTCGTCTCCTTTCCTACTAGTATAGTTGGTCCTTGAGAATGAGTATTGAAATTGTAATTGTCAATTGATACAATTCTTTATTGAATATTTGAGTTTTGACCGTGTACGTTGTGTAGGGGTAGATCTTCTTTTCAGTGTTTTTAGTTGTAACTATTTGTATGATTAACTAATTGATTCTAGCAAAAGACTGTTGATGAATGTTTGAGAACAAAAATCTGCGTCCGTAAGAAATGCAATTGTATTGTAGAAATTATTGAGTGCACTGGTACACCCGAAAAAAGTGAACGTTACTCTCACAAACATGTCAGAGCCACTTGAAAATGTGAAGAGTGGATTCCACATGTGATTGAGGAAGGCCGCATGTGCAATATATGATATATCAAAGTATGTGATAGCTTACTTGAAAGTTACATTAAGTTAGAAGAATTGTTGTGTTTCCAATAAATTGCATATGAAGCTGTTTCTTATATTTATCACTTTGTTTACTGCATGGCATTTTCTCTCTATTGAACCTTTTCAGGAATGCTTGGAAACTGGTAAAGGATATGTGACCTTGTTATATGTGCTTGAAAAGGAAGTAGGAACCTAGCCTTTGAAGATTTTTAACGGTCTGTGCAGTCAAATCCTCATTAATCAATCAGATAGTTGAACAATACATCAAATGTGGGATGTTTTAAAGCTATTTCAGACAGCTTTTCCTTGATGTTTGTTCATAAATTCTAGGTTCAACGATTCTGTGAAAAACATGCTGTAGGACTAGACTAGAAATCACATGATCGCCTAAAGAAACTGTTGAATGCTTGAACTGTACAGCTACTTCAAATCTTTTACTTTCAGACTGTTGTATAGCAAACTTTTGAGAATGCAGAGTTTCTAATCAATACGGCTGGAAGTCGCATTTGAACACATTGGGGTTCTCATAATGTGTTTGATTAAATAGTTGCATATTGCAGTCTGCTTATTGATGAAAACATATGAAGAGGTTAAAGATAAGTGTCCAGGATGAGACATGACAGTGGAACATTGCATATCTTGAATTTTGTGCAATTTGTAGTCATGTTATGTTAATACCTACTGATTGGAAATAAGAAGCCTTTTACCTTGTTTTCTTTGTCAATTTTAAATATTAACTTGTGTGTATTGACTGAGATGGTTGTGTAAATCCCTTATTCTATTAATAGCTAATCAAGTGTAATTTACTTTTCATCAATTTAATTTCAGAGGCCAAGTGCTAAGGAGCTTCTGAAGCATCGATTTATTAGAAATGCTAGGAAGAGCCCAAGGCTTCTAGAAAGAATAAGGTGAAGTATATTGCTGTAGTCTATGATGTATTACCACTCTGGAAAAGATAATTTTCAACTTTCTTTCGTGAACATTCATCATAAGGCCTAACCTTTTTGCATAGTTGTCAAATGGTGTATGGCGTCTACATAGGACCTAGTCTCCTAGATGCAAGTTGCTGGAACCTGACCTAAGGATATTGGGCACATAGTAATTAAGTCGTCCTTGATAATGTGTATAATGTTTTCAGTTTTGTAGGTTGAAGTAAATGAATAAATAAAAAGGAGGGAAAATACTAACTTCCTAATTCTACAATTTATACTCTCCAAGCTACTCCTAGAAAAACTAATACATAACCATGAAAGAAATCATTTTCTTCTTTGTTTTTCTTTAGAGTTAAGGACCTCAGTTTCTTATTCCCTTTTATCTATCTCTTTCTATACATTCCAATGAAAGGCCCTAACCTAGAAAGCACTTGTTTGTGTAGCCCCAAAATCTTCCATTAATTGAAAGGGGGAGAGGCAGCTTCAAATTGGGATTAGGATTCCCAATTGAATTCTGAGCTCTTAATAGTCGATCCCATGCACTTGTTCTTATCGTATTGTATTCATATTAATAGAAGTACAGTGCTATCCCATGTTAGGAAAAAATCCAGTGCCTTGATGCTAAAACATTCTATTTTATGAGCTAACATCCTGCAAGCACTTGGCTTGATGCATCACCTGAGACCACCTGAGGTCTTGGTGCACCCTAGTTCTGGCATGCCTTGGTGCATCATCTGATAACCATGCATATATGATATGAGATGCCGCAGAAGAGCTTAAAACATCCATGTTATCTCGAATACCATTCTCTGGAAGCTTCCAGATGTCTTTTTGCCGCATCTTTAAGTTTTAAATGGAAAACATTTTTGTAATTGGTGAGAATAGTATTTATGGTGCGATTGTGATCTTGATAGAGAGCGTCCAAAGTACCCAATAAAGGATGCAGAAAGTCCCAGAAATGGTCAAAGAACAGTAATGGAAGGATCTGATACTGTGAAGGTGACAAGAGATGTAGCAGCTGAGGGAACTGTTCGAGCCAGGTGGATTCAATATGTTTATTGTCATGGCTTATGTTTTATGTGATTTCTTCCAACCTAAGAAGGGTGCATTACTTTGATTGACTGATTTGCAGTGGTCAGGCAAAACCTTTGAAAAATGCTGGGTGGGACTTCAGTATTGGTGGATCACGGAGTACTGGAACTGTTAGAAGTGCTGTAAAACCTCCTCAAGTTAGAGAAAAGAAAACAGAAACATCACAGGATAAGGTTCCCCGGCGAACTTCCGAGAGTGGTAACCATTTGTTGTCTGCATCTGGAAATACCCTTCAGGAGTCACCAGAAATGTCATTTGGTAAAGATGCTAGGGATCCACGTCATGATGAACATCCCGACAATTCTCATGATCCTGTAAGCCTGTTTCCTCCCCTCTCTCTCTCTCTCTTTCTCTCTCTCTCTCATCTGTTATGGATTGCATCTCAAATGCAGTTTTCTCTGTAGTAATTAAAGGCGCAAGACGCACTAAGGCTCAAAGGGCTGCTGGAGCCCAGGCGCTAGCCTTCAGGCGAAGGCTCATGCCTGAGTGAAGTGAGGCACAAAAAAAATGAAAGAATAGAATACATAAATCTGAAAAATATATTTTAAGATATCAATCGGAAAAAAAAAAAGCAGAAAACATGGAAAGAAACACACATAAATCAGAAAAAAATGGTAACATGACAAGTTATATTTCAAGATATTAAAGGTAAGATAGAAATTCGTATAATCAAAAAAATGAAAATCAGGGAAGAAATAGAAAGCAAAGAAGAATGGAAAGAGTTATATCTGGATGGAATGGGGCTAAACACTAGATTGCAAGAGGTGAGTGCTAGATGGAGTAGAGTTGGATCACAAAGTATATCATCGGTTTTTGTGTTTCATTTTATTTCTTTTATATTTATTTATTTATTTTGTGTAAGCTGATGTTGGCTAGATAGCTTTATATTGAAAAAAAACCCTAGGTGACTTGTTCTAGAAAACAAAAAATAGAAAGGCGCGCCTTTCTCGAGCCTTAGGCGCAAAAAGGCACACGCCTCTACCCAAAAGTGATAGCCTGAGTGAAGTAGCCCGTCTCATGACTGTTGAGGTGCAAGCCATTTAATAACTATGGTTTTCTCTATTCTGATTTGTTCATTTTTTATGGATTGTATCATGAATGTAATTATTTCCTGTACATTTATGGACTTGAGTTAGAGAGAGAAAGAAAGAAAAGAATGTAAACATATTCTAAGGATTGAGATTCTAGAGATCCATTTAGTAAAATTGGAAAATTGACTTGTTTAAAGTTCACAAGCCTAGGGCTTGTTTCTTTTGTATCTCCATTCCATTCATGACATTAATATAATTTTGCGATAAAAATAAAAACCTATACCTTCTCCAGTATTTGTTTGTCTGCTGCAACTAACTGGAAATAGATTAAACTTCCCATTTGGATCATCTGTTTGTTTGTTCAATTCCAGGATGAATTATCAGTAAATGTGTCAGGAACGGTTGTTATACGAACTCCTAGGGGATCTCAGTCATCTGTCGTGTTTCAAGATCAAAGCAGTCTGGTATGATCCATGACTTGTTTCAGTTGTTTTGAAAAGGATATTAAGAAGACATCTATTTCCTTTCCTTTTGCTGCCTTTGTTTGACAAGAGTTGAATGTACTGTGTAGTCTAGCAGCACCATTGCTTCTTTTGAAGATGCTTCTACTAGTGGAACTGTTGTCTTCCGTGGCCATGATGATTCTGATTCTCCTCGGACTCCAAAATCTAGACTAGGCATACAAGAGAGGACTTCAAGTGCCTCGCTGGAAGACAGTGCAGTAAATCTTGCTGAGGTGATTTCTACTGCTATTTTTAGTAACCTTGCCAGTATTGTTCATTAATTGTCAGAAGCCTTGAAGCACTGTGAATTGTTTTTCTTGATTAAATACACTTGTATTTCTGAACAAATGTTCGGGGTTGCACTGGTGATCTTTGGAATTCTTTTCCTGTGAAATTCATTTGCTGCCCCCATATTCTATTTCTATGGATTACATTACTGGAATTTCCTGAAAATTTTGTGACTTCATGTCTTTATTATTGATTTACAAAGTGTTGGATATGTTTATTTTTCTTTTTCATACTCGAAATCAATGCTGCATTTGCTAATCTGAAATCTGTTAACATGCTTACCTTGAGTGGCTTGTTTGGTTAATGTCTCTGTAGGCAAAGGCTGCAATGCAAGCAGGTCTGCGGAAAGGAAATGCCAGGGAAGGTAGAAGAAGAGAGCAATTGACAAACAGCTCTGATTCTTCCAGGTAAATATCATCAATATGCAGGTAAATATTTCTGTTGAAGGAACAGTTGTTTATTAAAATTTCTAAAGCATGCTGCTTCTACTTTAGAAGTTCTCGCGACTACTTTGATGCACCAAGAGCATTTCCTAGATCACGCCAAGCAAGTGAAGATGACGATAGCGCTAGAATAGCTTCTTCATCAGCACCTTTATCAGTTTTGCTTATTCCATCCGTAAGAGAGGTGAGCCACCAGATAATACTATCCATGTCTTTTTCCCACATTGGTACGATAAGGAGAGTTTCATATCTCACGCTAAGGCTATTTTGGGGATCTTGACACTGGCTAGGTCACCTTAGAAATGGACCAAACCAAATTGAATGCTCTTAACTCCACTGTAAATAATTTGAGAAAATGAATGAAATAACCAAGTTCTATACTTTTACTTTTCTATCAGTACTAACAACTTCCAGTGGGAGTTATCCTTAGTAATTGCTTATTAAGATTATCCTAAGTTCTCTCCCAGAGAAAAAAGGCAAATAAGTTTATGAATTAAAAAGAAATTCCTTTTTGAATGTACCTTTTCCTACTCTTAAGAATTAAATAAAAAAATCGGGGAAAAACCACTTCATAACTCCCAAGGATGTAAAGTGTGACATTTCTTACCTGTATAATTTATCAAAACCCAATCCAACACAAGCACACTGATAGGTTAGTGTCTTCCATCAATATGTGTATTCATCTTCTTCCTTTCTGGATTGGGGCACATTTTTTTCTGCTCTCTAATTTTTTTTGTACACTGAAATGTTACCATAACACCCCCTCCCGGGAAAAAAAAAAAATCCCACTCATCCTCTTGGGGACTTTTCTTTTCTACCTTTATACCATTTATTTTCCTTGTGACTACAAAAGTATCTGTCGTTCAGAAGCTGACTCTGACACTGTATTGCACTTTCTTATTATACTTAATGTACAAGAGTTCTATAATTTCTCTGTTTTGATTGTGGACGTGAGTTGCACCACAAACTGCACGTGTATGTGCATTTTTCAAGTTTTACTGTTTGCCTCAGCTTGTATAGTTCACCTTCTTTCTCCTTTTCCTGCTTTTTTGTTTTATTTATATATTTTTATATATTGTAATTTGTATCTGATCCAAACTAGTGTAGGCTTAGGGCTTTTTGGTTAGTCTGTCCTATGCTCATTTATTACTTAGCAAATGATTTTAAAATTTTAAAACTTTTGGAAGTTATAACAAAATTATTCTCCTTTTCAAAATCCTTTGTTTCTCTATCATTGAAGAGAGTGTAAATGATAGCAAAGGATTCATATAGCTGACCCAACTAGTTTGGGACTAAGGTTTAGCTGCTGCTGTTTTTACATCAAATGCTGATTGCTGAAGTATGCAAGAAGTTTACAACTCCCTACAACCAAACTTGATAGATCAAAACAATTTAGAGAAAATATACTGTATTTTATATCTTACTACAACAAAGGGTACAAATACATCAGAAGGATGCAACTTAAAAAGTGTCCTCAGCAAAATTAATGTGCAAAAATCATTTATACAAAACTCTTTAATTGTCCAGAAATAAGGAATGTATGGCTGTATAATCTTTAACTTTAGCTGTACTTTCAAAAGCTATCAGCTTCATATGTCATTCTAATGGCTTGGGTTTATAATGTAGGCAGTAGCTGATGATCCAGAAGGATCAGTTGTGCGTGCTGTTACAAATTCACTTATAAATCTGGAGCGAACAAAGCCTGGATCTGCCGATGTCCTCCTTAGAAGTTTGCTTCAGCGATTGGCAAGGTTTAAGAAGTTACTCTTGAAACCCAAAACATAAAACTGCTCTCATACTTCAGTCTATTTTTCTGCAATTAATTGAAGTAATTATTGATGGTGGTTCATATTAGTCAAGTAAAATTTATTTATGCAGTTCAAAGGAATCTTCAATGAAAGATCTACAGGAGCTAGCAGCTCGCCTGTTCCTCAAGGGCAAGGGAGCTCCTGATGAAACACAAAATGCAAATGCTGAGGCTGAAAACAAGAAGAAGCAACAAAATAAGGAACTAAATTCGAATGCCAATTTAAGCCCTCTTGCAAGGTTTCTACTCTCAAGGTTTGTTAAATGACTCTCTTCTCTCTCTTTGTGCTTCTCTTTAGAAAGAGTTTAACACGAGACAGTTCATGTATAAAATATAAATTGAAACTTTTTGTTGCAGATGGCAAGGTCAAGTGTCGCGGGATGTCAATCCAACTTAAAAGAAGAGGTTGGAGCTTGATTACAACTTTGTTTTGTAGTGTGTTACTGTTTATGCATTCTTTCAGATTTGATGTACATATCATTGTAAGAAATTGTGCATTTAAAATCTATTCTATATTTACCATTATTGTTATGGATGTTTTTCCTTTTCATAGTATTTATTTTGCAGTGGCGAATTGCTGTATAATTAGGGGTTTGTTTACAATGTAATTTCAGTAACAACATTAATTGTATTTATTAATATATTTTGATAAAAAAAATTTTGTTATTAATATTTGTCTCAATGAATTGATATTATTTTATGGCTCCTTTGCTTCATGTGAAATAAAGTTTCAGCCTGCATATTCCAAATAAATTTCATAATCTGTGAATGCTGTTGGTTGGGATACCCTATTTTTCTGCTGATTTGGATGTGAATGCTGTTGGTTGGGATACCCTGTTTTTCTGCTAATTTGGATGTGAATGTGATTGAACTCTGGCATTCTTTAACTAGCATACCACAGGGGAAGTAGCTTTGTGCTGTTTGAGGATTTTAGCAACTGCGTCGGTTCATAATAGAATTTAGTTGGATTATCAGAATTTGAACGTAGTCATATGTCTTGCATAAATTTGACCTGAAATTTGGCCAATTATCTTTATTTTGCGATGGTTCAATCAAGACCTTACACTTAGATTCAATCAAGTTTTGCAAGAGATATGATCATTATTAAAATGTGAAACTGCAAGGTTAAGAGGAGTTTCCTGTAAAGTTCAGAAAATTACAAAAATTTAGTGAGATTATTATTAAAAAATAAAACTGCAAGGTCAAAAGGAGTTTTTGTAAAGTTCAGAGGATTACAAAAATAGTTACCGAAAATATATAGTTAAATTTATGCAATTAGGCCACCTTACTACCTCTAGAATTTAGTAATTGGAGCAAATAACATTTGGCTAATTCGCCTTAAACAATTATACCCATCACATCTAAAGCTAATTCATTTACAACTGCGTGAACTGAACTAACCGAAGCATTTCTGCGCACCCAATCGTACTTTTTCCTCATTTTTGCAGTTACCATCTCTTCTCCTTTAATTAGGTCATCTGGTGGGAAATGCAAAGTATTTGTCAAATTTGTAAGCAGTTGACAAGAATTTAAATGTACAGTTTTGACCTCCATGACATTGGTTATATCCTTTTAAATTTTGTTTTCTTTGGGGGCCTTAATTAACATCACACCATCACTGCCTCCAAATTGAAAATTGATATGCATTCTAACTTTTGAATGCACAACCAACAGCGTGCACACACGCCTGCACGAAAACGGGAATAAACATTCAAATGCAATGCCTCCATGCTATGAAAACTGCAGCATTCTGTAGGGTCAGAATTTCCCTCTAATCATAAATTCATAATTTGTGAACTTAGTGCACGAAGAGTGCAAGAAGGCAATTCACATGGCTATTTTACAATAATGAATCCACTTCAAGTTGTTTTGGGAATAAACCCGGAAAATGAGAGTTAGGGATCAAAACTAGTTAATGATATTGACAAAGCATTTCATATTTCATACCACACGTAGGCTTGGAACTGTAATACATTAACCCCACCTGAACGTGTTATGCTACACTTGCCGATTCCGTTTGCAAGATGACCACACCTAGATGTCTGTCAGCACAGACAGCCTGCTCAGAGTGTACAGCAAAAAAGAAAAATCCCCATTAACAAGTTGCTGATCTCTGTTTATTTACGAAATTTCCATTTTATCTCCGGCGAGAAGGTTGCTTTGCAGGAGTCAGCTTCCGAAATGCAGCATGCAAAATCATAACTACAAAGAACACAGAAGATAACTGCTCAAATGAAGCAAAAGTAAAGTAACTGGATTTTGCGGTGGATTAGTTAAGCTCCCAAACTGATCAAAATGAGGGAAAAGAGGAACAAGACAGAATAAAACAATAAAATATATTATTACCTGTATAACTGACACCAATTGCACAAAAGAGAGCCACTTGAACATTTAAACAAATAAGGATAATTGCAGTTGCTGTAAACAATAGATATAGATAATACATTAACGGCAAGTTCAGAAAAAAAATTGTGATCATCAATCAATTGATTTGTAATAATTATTCAAATTACATTAATAATATAGAAATAAAATATGCTCAGAGAAAACGAAGGAAATTTTATGAAAAAAGACTGACGATAGAGGCAAAACAGAATAACAGTATGAGGACAACATCATTTCACCTTCCTAATTTAAAATTTTTCTTCTTAATACAACATTTGGGTTTTATCTTAGCATCCTCCCTTTCCAGCTGGTTTATAATCCACCAGTCATAGAAACATGCCTCAATTGAAGTAGTTTCTTCAATTTACAATTGCCACCAAAAGGTTCTAATGAAGGCTATAAGATTCTCGCAGGACATTGTTGATTGAAGTAGTTTCTTGAATTTATAATTGAAACCAAAAGGTTCTAATGAAGGCTATAAGATTCTCACAGGACATCCTCCAATTTTCATTTCACTTTTCCTAACAACTAAACTTTGAATCACTGTCGTTTCCGTAAGTGAAAACTTGACTCCTCACATTTTTCTCTTGGATGCTATTGTGCAAGCACCTTTTCTCTAATAACCTTTTTTGCCTTTTTGCTTTCCTCTCTTGTCATGGACCTATCTCTCTCATTTTCTTTTCTAATTGAGCATGCTTATGTGTTTCCAACAAACACAACACTGAACTAAAATATCAGTGATACAAAAATAGACATCACAAGCTATAGATCAGCATCTTATAACAGAGGTAAAAACTGAAGTTTCAGCGCACCTGCATAACACATTTTCGTACCTAATTTCTACCCAAAAAAAAAATACGGTTTTTTCAGTGTGTATAACCTATTGCCAAAGAAATAATTGTACTAGATGTATCAAAAGTGAGAAGAAGTTGATAACTCACCACATTGGGCACCGCGAACCAAAACCTGCCGAATAAATGGGTATCGGTCCCATCCCCATCTATCACTACAGTACTTGAATATATCCCAAACTGCCAAACTTGATATCAATCCAATGAGAGCAAGCGGCATTTGATACCTTCAAACCCAGTAGCAAAACACAAAACTTATTAACCAGTAAGAATAAGGGAGATAGTGTGTGTGTGTGTGTATAAATGAGAATTAGAGGGGAAAATCAAAAGAAAAGGAAAAATTTCATAAATATATATCACCTTCGCTTAGAAGAAGTAAACTAAAAAGGAGCATAGAAATTGGTTCATTGTTTGTCTTACCTACCTACAGAGTAATTAGTCACTACTTTCAAGTTATGAACAGAATTATCCAATCCAGCCTCAGATATTAGAGAAAAAATAAAGAACTATAATAAATCCCATACAATTTTTTTTTTCAGTCCTTGTTGAAGTGTCTCAATCTATTCTAGTCAAATTCAAAGATTAAAGCTTTCTACTCAATTTAGCCTAAACAACAAACTGTTTTGTGATGAAAGCTCCTATCTTGAAACAAGAAATTTAATTTACAGTTTAAAGTTAATTATAATGACAAAAGACTGGCAGAAACTCCAAAAAGAAGCCAAAATTTCAATAAGCAAACAAAAGCCACATGGAAACTTATCTCTTTTGCCAAAGATATAAGTTAGTAACATTAGGAATTAAAGGGGTGGGGGAAAGTGCACTGCCACAGATCAAAGGGGAAACTGAAAACACAAAAATCAAATTTTAAGTTTTCTTGATTTTCTGGGCATCCAAACAGATTATTTTGAACAATAATAAAACATACAAAAATAATAACATAAGTGCAGAGAGAGACAGAACATACAGAGTGCAAGCAAAGAAGAGAATAAAGAGAGAAGCGTAGTTTCTCGCATAACGCTTGACGTTCTCGTGAACTCGGAGCCGGGCCTGGTCGGACCCGGAAGGGAAGGAGTACGACCCAGAGTCCCCAATAAACGCGCGGGTCCAGGAAGGGGTTTGGCCCGAGAAATCATCGGTGGTTAGCTTAGAGAGAGGATTGAGAGTAAAAAGAGAGAGAAGGGTTAGGATATGAGAAAACAGAGAAACAAAAATGCCACCAGTTATTGTAGTGGCGGTGACGTCAGAGGTGGAAGCGGTGGCAGCGGACTCGGGGACGGTGTTGGAGGAGGAACGGTCGTCGAGAATTTCGAGGTAGCCGGAGTCTCGAAGCCATGACTCGAAGGTAGAGTCGGGGACGCTTAAAGAGAGTGGATTTGTTGAAAATGCCATTGGAATAACGTAACGCTTAAAGCCTTTGCTTCTATCTGTTGGTTTCATTAGCCACACCAACCTTTTAATTTTTTTTAATGGTCAAGAGAATATTTATTTTAAAATACTTTGATAATTTCTTTTCTTTAAAAATTTTTAATTAGTATCATTTTTAATTTCTAAATCAAAAGAAATGATGAATTAAAAATAAATTGTCCCCATTAAGCTTTGGAAATTTTTTGGTGAAGCATAATTATAAAATTAACCAATTCAATTTATTTTTATCACATTTTATTCGATTTTAATTTTAATAAAAAATAAAATTTAAGTCCGCCAAAATTAACTAAAAAACGTTGAACCGAATGAATCAAATATAATCGAATAGTTTATCATTTCATTCATGCACTAATATATAAGTGTAATTTTTATATTAAAAAATTTAATTCATTTATTAATTTGATTAAATTTAAATTACCTTAAGCCACGGATCAAATAATTACTTTTAAGAATTTGTTAAAGAAAAAAATAATGATTTAATTTCAATATTTGAAACTAGTTTTTTTTTTTATCTCATAGTTTATAAATCAGTATTTATTGAAGTATGATTAATTTAAATAATTTCCGTCAAAGTTTCTTAAAATTCTATTAATCATATTTGATTTGGAAAAATTAAAATTAATTTTAGTTACCCATGTTATAAAGCCTTATATTATTCACATATCATTTTTGCTGTTTTTTTTTCGGAAAATTGTCACTTCTTGTAATATTTTATTTATATTACTGAATATAAAAATAAGATTTTTAAAATAATTTGTTAGGAAAAACTTAGAAAGAAAGCATTACCAATTTTGAAAAAAAAAAAAATGACTTCATTTTATAACAAACCATTTAATTTTTTTTCTTTTTTACTATTTTGAGTTTTTTAACTTCAAAAATTAAATTAACTATTGCCATATTTGACTGTTCCGCGCCAACCAACGGTTTCTTCCGTCCCCGCCTTGGCACCTTGTCCTGACAACATCAGAGCGAAGCAAGAAATGTCACACAGTCATTTTTTCAAACACCTATCCTACACCATCTCTCGTGGCCTTCTTCATCGCTCATTCTCTCTATCTCCGCTCTCAAAATTCAAACCCAAATGTCATCAATATGAATGGAATTCGAATTCGAATTCTTCGTTCTTTTCCAAGATTAATCCCATAGCTTCTTACTCTTATGTTCGTTCTTGCACTTCTGCAGCTACTGATTCCTCTGCTTACCTTTCTGTTCGCATTCGCTGTCCAAAACATGTCGCCGTAAGCATTGATTTTTTTTTATTTCTTTAAATTTTCTGGTCCGTTTTCTTTTTCTCTTTGTTATATTTGAAAGAAACATGAGATAAAATTGGTAAGAGAGCTTTAATATCTTTTAACTTACCAGGATATGCTTTCAGAAGCTCTTCTATGCTTTGGTGCAAATTCCATTAGCATAGATGAACAAGATGACTGTGACAGGTCTAATGAGGTGCCTTCTACTTTCTGTTTATTACTGTTACTATTTTTTTTAGTATGGAATTGGATAAATTGTCTGGAATTTTTGGTGTAGATTTGCATTGAATCTATATTTCCTGAACGCCAAGATGTGGATGTGAGCCTTTCACAAGCTGCTGATTCCATAGGCTTGAAAGATATACCTAATTATGAGGTTAAAAAGGGGATGCAATGTGATTGGATTCAGAAGACTCAGGTTGATTTTCTTTTTTACTATCTTATGTTATGATCATCTTGCTTCTTCTTATTTGTCATCTTTCTTCTCGATTATTTTTGGTTAATGGTTAATGTGAAAATTAATTATTTTATTTTTGTTGATTCTTTGTGCAATTAAATGGGTAATCCTGTAGACATTTGTCCTATACAGACTAGTACCCAATTTATGTCTTAGGCTAGCGTAATAGCTCTGGTTTTAACCAATTTTCTTGCCTTGGTTTTTAAAATATGGGCGAAAAGCATTAATTTTTTGCAAGGCGGGTACCACATGGAAAAAAAGATAAAGTAATGTGCTGCTGAAATCTTTCTTAACAACACAAGTCTGTCTGATATCCTCTCATTAGCTTCATTAGATTGTAAAATAAAATGAACCAGCAACTGAACTCAACATTCCCTGGCTCATTCCAGCCTGCGAGTATAAAGAAAAACGTAAACTGGTATTATGGTACATGATTGAGATCTCTGCATAATTCTTCATATCAAACTATTTTGGTTAGCAAGAACTAATCTGAATTTATTCAAGCTCGTTGTCATTGATTGGCACTCATGATGAGGACTGTTCTCCATTGTTGTCGTGCCTTAACAAAGGGTGCCTGTTTTTGGGCCAGTAAACGTCTAACAAGGGAAGTTAGAGTATCTGTCCAAGGACTTGTGAATTAGCCTGTAACCTGAAGAGCCCTTGCGATAAATACTTGTTTCGGCTGTTGGGATGTCAAGTGTATAACTTACCTTTATGAAATCCCCCATCCCGGACTGAGCATAGGAAATTACGAGAAATTATTGATCACTCTGATTTTTCGGAATTGATCACTCTCATTGTTCCAGCAAGAAATTGCTAATGAAATATGATTACAAGCTTTAACTTCAGTTATTGTCTTTTCATTTAATATAGTTTACATTAATTTTGTGTCTGCTACAGGAATCATTTCATGCAATTGAAGTCACTGAAGGACTGTGGATTGTGCCTGAGTGGAGATCTCCCCCAGTATGATTATCTAAAATAATTCCTCTTCAGAGATTCTATTAAAATCATTAGCCAACTTATATAGGCATTTATTGTTGCTTCAGCAAAAGATAAAGCTTTTATGTGCATTTGCTTGTGAGTTTGTGCACAAAGTGGTGGGCATTAAATTGCCTGTTGCTTGAAAGGTCTGTGAATGAGAGGAGACTCATCAAAGGACATGAACATATGACAAAACATTAAAGTTGAAGTTACCTCATGAATATTTGATGCACATATAATTCCAATGGGCATAAGCTGAACAATCATATCAGTAGTTAAGGAATGTGTACATAGTTATATTGGCTAGCAATGGATTGGTTTATTCATATTTGCTTGTCCCCACAGGATGTTAGAGCAAAGAATATAATTCTGAATCCTGGATTAGCATTTGGAACTGGGGAGCACCCTACTACTAAGTTGTGCCTATTGCTTCTACGAGGTTTGATCAAAGGAGGAGAACTTTTCTTGGACTATGGCACAGGTTCTGGAATTCTTGCAATTGCAGCACTTAAGGTAGTGACTTTTTTTTTCTGTAGTATTTCATCCTTTGGTTTGAAGCTAAATTAGAGACTCATCCTTTGAGTTCTGAATATGGGATGTATTTTATTTGGCTTATGTGTAACCAGTTAGTTTATGAAGCTGTTGTTCAGTAATTTTCTTGTAGCCTTGTTTCATTTAACTCTATGCCCTCTTATGAATTTTTTTTTTTTTTTAAAAAAAAGAACTTATGCCATAAATTTATTCAAGAGATTTAGGCGCTGAAGAAAATCCTTCCAGTTGATGAAGTTCAAAATTGTAAATTTGAAATCGAAGTAAGAAGTTTGAAAGCTGAAGGCTGATTATTTAATAGGTAATTGAGGATATGGAAGGGTCTACTTAGCCTTGTACACTTCAGATGTGCAGGGCATTTTTATGGGATATGAACTTGTCTATGATTAGGCGAATAATTATTTGCTTCAGAATTTTGTCTAGGCAGATAATTGCATGGAAACATCCATGTAAGTGAGTCAATTGAATAAGCTTTTGATGGTAAAAATTGTTGACCTGTTCTTCTAGACAAAATCTCCATAGTTGTATGTGGAACTAGAATCACCATGGCCAAAATACCTAAAACTCTTGTTCTTTTGTTTGTTATTAATGAACATTGAATAGTATGTAGGTTTTCATAAGTGATTTGATCATAATAGACGGGATGTCGGGAACTTGGTAGTTTCTTATAGGTGCTTTAAAGATATTGTGCCGTGTTTTTGTTAGTTCATATCTTCTAGTTTTTGAAGACCATGCTATTGTAATTTTTGTTATTGGGATTTGGTAAAAAGTATGGTAATGGGTGCATGGGTACAACAATCTAGCTTTAGCGTGCAGGTCTGATTGGCTTACATGACGGACATATAATTTGAATGATACTAGAAAAAAAAAATGAGACTACTAAATTGACAACGAGTTATTCTGACTTCTTGGAATTGTAGTTATTAGCGTTATTTATTTGAATGTCCATGATACATACTGATTTCATATTCTAGCAAGATTCTTTGCAATGCCAATTGATCCTCAAGTCCTGATTTTTCAATTTAAGTGATAACGCAGTTTGGTGCTGCTCTGTCAGTTGGACTTGATGTAGATCCCCAAGCAATCTCCTCTGCGCGTCATAATGCTGCTCTAAACAATATAGAACCTGAGAAAATGGAATTACTCCTAGTTCCTAACACAACCTGTTCACCATTGATGGATGAAGTGACCGATGAAGTTGTCAAAGAGCAGAGCTCTTATGGAACAGGACTTATCTCTGAAACAGAGAAATATGATGTGGTCATTGCTAATATACTTCTAAATCCTCTTTTGGAATTGGCAGATCATATAGTTTCGTATGCTAAACCTGGTGCAGCAGTTGGTGTGTCTGGTATTCTATCTGAGCAGGTATAATAAAACCTAGCTAAGATAGACTCAGTTTCAGTCTTTGTAGCTATCCCAAGATTATTTATTTATTTATATTAGGCATCATTTGAGGCATAAAATAGCATAGAGTAGGATAAGAACAAAAAAGCTGTTCCATGTAGAATGACCATTCGTAGGTTTGGTACAAATTTTAGACAAAGGAGTTGCTATTTTATTATATATGAATATCAGACAAGTATTTTTTTTTAAATTTAAGAAATAAAAATTAGATGCATGAGTAAACTAAAAATATATTTGAGTTCAAATATTGTCTTAAATGCAGGTTCCATCTATCATGGATAGATATTCAGCACTATTGGAAGATATAACAGTGTCAGAGATGGATGATTGGGCCTGTGTAACTGGAACAAAGAAAAGTAGTCTTGACATCAGCTGAAAGAAGATTCAAAAGTACCATTATTGGAATATTTTTTGCGAAAATAACACTTTCCATGTTCATTTCTTCTAAAGCTCATGCTACATATCAAGATCTAAAATTTGATGTATATTCAACCTACGCAAGGCATCCAATTTCTTTTACGATATTTTTCATATTTATGGCTAGTGTTTAGTGCAGATATATAATATATTTCTGGCTGAATACATAAATTCACCTAGAAATTTCGCAAATTACCTATAATACACTTAAACTTGTAATTTTACTAATATTATACACCTTTCGGCATTAATATCAATAATTTTAGAGTTTTTGACTTTTATTTGTAGAATATTGAATGTAATTAATAGAGAACAATAATTCTCTCTTTAATGCTTGTTTTATTGATTTAATTTTACAAGTTAATATATTTAATAAACTAATTTTAAAATGTTCAATATATGTAATTTCATAAAGTGAAATTTTTTATGAGTCAAAGTAAAAGTTAAGAGTGCCATTGTGTTAAAGTAAAAGAATTCAAGGATCAATTCATGTGTTCTGCCATAATTTAATACATCACATTGCATAACATTCCGTACTGTATCACAGGTAAAATGGAAGCAACATCTTCTTACTTGGCTTTTGTAGCTATGGAGGTCTCCTATACGAAATATAACACTTTATAAAGTTAATGCGCCAACAGGAACAAATTATTTCGATGTCATTTTACCTTTAACCAGTGCAGGTGCTGTATAAATTGAAAATCACCAAGTATTTCCATAGAAATTCATATCCCATTTCTTATATTAGGTAGCATTTAGTTCTTTAAAAAACGCAAATACAGTTATCTTCCAAATATCACCACAAACATCACCGCTTGAGTTCCCTCCTAGCCAAAGCTGGAGCCTTTTTAGGGATGTAGACCTTGTAGCTCACCTGGGCCAAGAATGGGAAATGTGCGTAAGAGAAGGAACAAACATGGTTAATAACTTGGTGTATGACTTGCTAAATGATCATAGCTGGGCGTTTGAAAAACTAATTTAGGAATATATAAAAGACTAGAGAACTTACGTGCACTATTTCCCCACCCCGCATCACAGACATTGTCTTCTGTTCCAATTGTGAACTCTCCTTACCATCATCTTGCTCTTTATTCAAGCTCATATCTCTTCCCACTGATGTGAGTCTAGAAGAAGGCACATCACAAGTAGAAATAGAGGCATCAGTAGCTGTGTCACCATCACTATTGCTGTTCAGCGGTGCCACAGAGGGTACTGTCCTTGGGGTGTCCTTTTCAAATTTTGGGCCATCCTTACCTTCATCTTGCAATCTATCCACGCTAGCATCTCCTCCTGCAGAGGCCCTTGATGAAAAATCGGTAGAAGCAGAACCAGTGATAATGTTAATTTTGTCATCATTGCTATTGCTACTTAGAGAGATTGTCTTATGCTCTTCCATGCTATTCTCAGTCACTAGTTTTGCCTTAATAGGTACCTGTGAAGCAGGCAATTCCATCAGAGTGGCTGCAGAATTTGATAATACTTGCTTCAATGCTGACATAACCAACCTTGGTTTGTTGATACCAGAGACAAGAGTCAGATTAACCTTTTCCCTGTCAGAAACAGCAATTTGGTTGGGTAGCTGATCAACTTTCTTAGCAGAAAAAGACCCATTGCCACTATGCTTTCCATCAAGAAGCTTTCTGCTTTTTTGCAAAGAATGGGCAGTATTTCCCTTTACTCCTTGAGCACCATCATCCTTGGGGGACTCCGTTTGTCTCAATTCAGCCCTTGTGATGGATGGTGACTTCAAAGTACCATCATTTGGATCTTTGTCATTAACAGCATATTTTACATTTGTCCGAAATCCTCCACGGAATCTTCTCAGATTTTCCAAAGCTTTTTGTCGTAAAATGTACTCCAAATCATCATCATTCACATCAACAGCAGCCTCAGATATCTCATTATTCTTTTCCTCTATAACATCATTTGTCCCAACCCCATCACAAGCAGTTTCACTTCTCCTATATTTTTCATCCCTGTCCTTGCAACTGTCTGAGACTTTGGTGGTTTTAGGGTCACAAATAGACGCATCTTCTCTTTTCTCAATCTCTATAGACCTTTCCTTTTCAAACAAAACATGTGATTGATGAGCCGACACATTCTTATTTCCCCCTTCATTACTATCATTGCTTCTGCTAGATGGGTAATCATCATGATCATACATCATCTCTTCTTTATGCTCATCCCTATCCAATTCTGTTCTCTCCTTATCCTCCTCCTTAAGAGTAATAACTGATTTCAGTCGCTTTGAAATGTACCCATTACTCATTTTCTCCTCACTCCGGCAATCCCTACTTCCGTTCTGTCTACTACAAGAAGAACAACTTCTTGACCTATATCTCCTCTTCTTAGTTCCACTTTTAACATTCTTCAATTTTCTTACACTATTATCTCTTCTTTGAGACCCATCCCTGTGACCTTCGTATTCGCTCTCATCACTACGGCTACTTGAACTCCAACAAGTTGAACAACTCAATGACCCACTACTCCTAGGACTAATACCTGCATTTTTCAGAGCCTTCTTCCTTCTCTTTTTCCTAAGACTTTTCTTCCTGACCTCGTAATCATCATTCCTCCTTGACCCTTTTTGCTTTCTCACACGATGAGATTCCTCACAGCTAGAGGAGGGTGAACGAGCCCTTCTTTTAGTCCCTTTAACACCCTTACGAGTGTGAGATCGAGACCTTCTACTTCTGTTATTATCTTTAGAACTGGAGGAAACAGATAATGAACTTCTTGAATCGTCACTAGAATAACCAACTGAATAACTACGGTGCCTGAGCTTTTTTGATCTACTTCTGGTCTTACTTCTCTTCTTTGTGCGACCCTAAATAAGCGATATACAGCTTAGGGCGCATAAATAAATCACATTAAGATTACTAAAAATTCAAAATCTACATTTTATGTAAATTATGATCCACAATGGAAGAAGTTCCATAGGCTCTCTCAACAGCAGTTAAGACACTTATGTGATCTTTTGACTCAAATCATAAGCAATTGTCCCCATTTTTTTTTTTTTAAAAACAAATGACGAAAAGTCAGAAGCTTCAACGGGCTGAATCTTAAGATTCATATCTTATAGCAATTTCTTCTTACACTTATGCATTAGAACGCAAATGTGCATATACATGTAAAGAAAACTCAGACTAAGATCACAGGCAAAGCATCGAAAGAAAAAGCCTTTTAATAAGAACGCATCCAACCAAACAACGGGTTCAGTCCTCCATAGCTCAAATTCAATCAGAGGTACAATTGAGTAATTGATTACAAAAATTCTAACCCTAAGAAATAAAAACCATAAACATTAAAGCCCCAAGTCAAATTGAGTATTACATTGTTATATATATATATATATATATATATATTGAAACATTAAATGAAATCAACAATCAAAAACCAAAATTAAAACGAATATTTAAAAATAGCAGAGGGGGAGAGAGAAAGAACTAACCCGAGATGAATATTTTGATCGTTTCTTTTTACTAGAAGAGGATTTTCCCATTTGGGTTTTCCTTTTTTTTCTCTGACAATATCTTTGAAGACCTGCAAGAATCAAAAATCAAACAGGAAAAGAACAAGATAAAAGTAAATCGGAAAAAAAATTATAAAAGAAAAAAAAATAACAGGTGAAGATTGAAGAACAGAAGGAGGAGAAAAGTAGAGATAGAAATATATAAACAATGAGCGGAGAAATAGTAACTGAATTTTCAGAGAACGAAAAGCATAAGGCTACGGCAGTTTCTGGTTAAAACGCATCTTACAGAGATATAAATACTAATTAACTGTTGCCCTTTCGAGCCAAAACGACTTGTCATTAGCACTATACAAGTTGGAAGTTGAACGCTGAATAGAAATGGGAAAAAACAAAAAGAAAAAGAAATAAGGCTAAAATTGTCAATTGAACTTAGATGCGATCTATAATTTATTCACAAATAAAATTTTTAAATACTTCCTCCGTTTCTAATTTTTTTTTAAAGATTTTCATGTTAATAATTTAATGAATAGAAATTATTTTACTTTTTTACCTCTAATAACTCATTAAAATATTAATAAAAATCATTTGTTTAATAAAAAATCATTGAAGTTATTACTGAAAAAATAATTTTTTACTATATAAATTTAAAAACCTTATAAATATTTTAAGACATCTAACAAAGGAATAATAAACAAACAAAATTAGACAAAGGGAGTAATTATCATTGGGATAATTGGGATTTTGGTGTAGACTTTTCAAAATTTTTTATTTTTATGTATGAATGGAAAAAAAATTAAAATTTAAGCTCTGTTTATTTCCGTAAAATAATTTACATGAAAATATTTTTCATAAATTTTCATTATTTGAGGGTGTCAGAAAAATAGGTTAACAGAAAATATTTTTCTGGTCAAAGAAAAATTAAATCATTTTTAAGGAAAATGACTTTCCATCTTCAAAAGCATAGAATATTTTTCGCACTAATAAATTTATTATAATATTACAAATCCATATTTTGTTAATTTTTCAATTACCCATGACTATTATCATCGTTCACTGTTCACCACCATTAGTCACTGTCGATCACTATTACCAGCCACCATCGGCTAACACCACTGGTCACTTGTGACTTTTAAATTTATATTTTTTTTCATTATTCTCATATTTAAAATAAAGTTTTTAGAATACAAAATTTATATTATTAGGATTTTTATTTTTATGGTCTTAAAAGTTAAAAATTTTAATATTTAAACTAATTTTCAAATTGCAACCAACAACAGAAAATAAATTATTAAAAAATATTTTCAAAGAAAAAATATATTTTTTAAATATAAGTTATTTTTTGAAAATAAAAAAATCTTAACTTTTTAATAATTGGGCGAAATTTGCATGTTTGAAAATTACCGCAGGACGACTGGATCCCATTTTTTAATTTTTTAGTTACTTATTGTGCGCCAAATAAGATGCCATGTGGACCACCACACGGATTAAAAACACTAACAAAGTGATTTGGCAAAATTTTTTCCCCTATCTCAGCAGCACCTTCTCCCTCAAAGGGGAAAAAAAAAACCCGCCTCAGCTTCTCTTCTCTAAGAACTCTTGACTCCGCTTCAAAAATCAAGTCATCACCATCACCCCATGTTATTGCAATTTATTTTTAAAAAATTTTAATTAAAGTCTAAACAATTGGCAGCTGAAGGATAGAGCTTAATTAATTTTTAAATTTGTCAGTTTTTGAGCAAAAAGTTGCTGCTCAACCGAAAAGAACGGAATACTTCACTTGACTAAAAACTTACGCCACGAGGCTTCACATTTACATTGTTAACTTAGGTTCTTTATAAATAAATAATTTAATCAGTTTAATTTCAATATTAGAACCAACAATAAACATCAAGAGCTCATTTGGAACAAACAAATTCCATAAAATTTTATAAAATTCATTTAGAAATTTATATTTTCGTGTTTGAAATGAAAAAAAAAGTAAATTTCAATTCTAGGAATTCAATTCAACAGAATTGAATATAACAACAACGAATTCTACAAAAATCAATGGAATTTTCAAATAATTTTCAAAAAACTACACACACCAATTTTTTTTTACAAAACTACTCTCTTTTTCTACAAATTTTTTAAAATTTTTTACTTATTTATTTTATCAAACTTGATCATAATAATAAACCATTAAATTTTTTACTTATAGACTGAAGTATTTCATTTCTTTTTCTTTATTTTTTTTGGACTTCATAGTTATTAGTGCGAAACGACAGTTTTTGTCATATGCACTAATATTTTCAATTATAATTAATAATAATAATAATAACTTTTTCAAATATTTTTATAGTTTCTAAATTAATTAGTTAAATGAAGAAGATATTTTACACTTTTTTTTTAACAGGGACATTTTATATAAATTAAAAATAACTATTATGATGAATGTTATAATTATTTTATATATTATATTTATATTTATATAATTAATTAATTAGATAGAGTGAAATGTGAGTGTATTATTTATACGAAATTTATTATTTATTATATAAATTTAATATCATAAATTTATTTATGATATTGTATATAATAAATATAAATTGGTTTTAATAATTTATTTTTATTAGATTATTATGCCAAGGGTATTTAAAAAATAAAGACAAATGAATTTTCATTTAAGAATTTATTCCAAACATAATTTTGTGGAATTCAATTAAATTCCTTACTTTAAATTATAGTATACTAAACAACACAAATTCATTTATAAATGAATTCAATTTGGAATATTGAATTCATTTATAAATGAATTCTATAACCATTGTTCATTTGTTCCAAACGGTCCGCAAATGAAATAACAACTTTATATTTTAGAAAATTTATGAGAATTCTTAAATTGTTAAAACCGTAAAGCTCACCTTATTTCTTAACTCTAAAACCAGAACATATTATTACCAACTAAACTCTAAAAACTCCATTTCTAGCAAGATTAGGTACCCCACTTCATATATATGTGTGCATTTCGTTCAGTTTGGATGATTTTGTCGAGACCATAACCGAACCAAAAGCTCATTTAAATTTTCCAAAATCAAACTAAGTCATCAATTTTTTAAAACCACATTTTTTAGTCATTTTGAATCAATTTGCACGATTTGATAAATACCGTTCGTCTTTGTATAAGATAGCTCAATGATCTTGGGATTAGTATCTATAAAGCTGTGGAATTTTTCCGCAAGAAGATATTGTTGCCCTCCACTCTTACCTCTCAAAGAATTCAGAATTTGGCACTTTTGGATTGGGTGGGGCTTCAACTCACCTCCTTAAAGTATTGGATATATCTCGAACTGCTATCCTCTCTTTCTACTGTATGCATCAACAATTGTCCTTCGCTGGCTCAAAAATTTTGAAGGGAGACAGGAAAATATTGGCCCAAGATTTCTCACCTTCCTGAAATATCGATTGATTTCACATTTCCATGTAAGAAAAAATAAAAGAAAATTTTCTCTCTCTTTCAAGTTATCAATTAGAATTCCGTCTCTTTCTCAAGTTATCAACTACACGGAACAATGCAATAAGTTCCTAATCAGAGCTTCATACAGAACCATGGAATACTAGAACGCTCTTCTTTAAAATATTTTTGAAAAATAGCAGGATTTGGATGCAATACATAATGTGAAGTCCAACAGTAATTGGCAAATCTATGAAAAAAAGGAAAAAAAATAATTAAACGTAAATGTGAGGCAAATGGCGATTCCAAACATGTTACTATCGTCTCTTCATATTCTAGATGTAAAGAATTAAAAGCCCACGCTATAAGGCTTAGCATTTACATCGTTAATTTAAATTTTTTATTAACAAATAAATTAATCAGTTTATTTTCGATATGGGAACCAACAATAAACATTAAAAAGAAATAACAACTTTATGTTTTAGAAAATTCATGATAACTCACGGGGCAAAAATTTGCTACCCAACTTTGATGGCTAAGCTAGGCAAAAGCCAGAGTTTTATTGATCACATATATTCATTTCATTAATAATTACTACCCAACCGTCAAGAATGAGATGTCTCACTTGACTAGAAGCCTATGCTACTAGATTTGGCACTTACATTGTTAGTTTAGATATTTTATTAACAAATAATTTAATCAGTTTAATTCTCATATGGGAACCAACAATAAATATCAAATGAAATAATAACTTTGTGTTTTACAAAATTCATGAGAATTTTTTTACTATCACAAAACCGTAAAGCTCACATCGTTTTTAACTCTAAAACCAGAATATATTATTATTATTATTATTACCAATCCCAAATCTAAATTTTATAGTTTTTTGGTAAAAAGTTGCTATCCAACTCTGGTGGCTAGGTTGGCTAGAAGACTAGAGTTTTCTTGATCACATATATTCTCATATGATTAATAATTACTACCCAACCGTCAAGAATAGGATGCCTCACTTGACTAGAAGCCTACGCTACCAGGCTTGGCATTTACATTGTTAATTTAGATTTTTTATTAACAAATAATTTAATTAGTTTATTTTCAACATAGGAACCAACAATGAATATAAAAAATAAATAACAATTTTATGTTTTAGAAAATTCATGAGAATTCTTAGACTATCTTAAAACCGTAAAGCTCATGGGTCAAAAATTTGCTACCCAACTCTGGTGGCTGGGTTAGGCAAAAGGCAAGAGTTTTCATGATCACATATATTCTCATATGATTAACAATTACTACCCAACCGTCAAGAATGGGATGCCTAACTTGACTAGAAGCCTACGCTACTAGAATTGACACTTACATTATTAGTTTAGATATTTTATTAACAAATAATTTAATCAGTTTAATTCCGATATGGGAACCAACAATAAACATCAAATAAAATAATAGCTTTATGTTTTAAGAAATTCACGAGAATTCTTTTACTATCACAAAACCATAAAGCTCACATTGCTTCTTAACTCTAAAACCAAAATATATTATTATTATTATTATTATTATTATTATTATTATTACCAATTCCAACTCTAAATTTTATAGTTTTTTGGCAAAAAGTTGCTACCCAACTCTAGTGGCTGGGCTAGGCAGAAGGTCAAAGTTTTATTGACCACATATATTCATTTCATTAACAATTACTACCCAACCGTGAAGACTGGGATGTCTCACTTGACTAGAAGCCTACGCTACCAGGCTTGGCACTTACATTGTTAGTTTAGATATTTTATTAAAAAATAATTTCATTAGTTTAATTCCGATATGGGAACCAATAATAAACATCAAATGAAGTAATAGCTTTATGTTTTACAAAATTCATGAGAATTTTTTTACTATCACAAAACTGTAAAGCTCACATTGTTTCGTAACTCTAAAACCAGAACATATTATTATTATTAATATTACCAATCCAAACTCTAAATTTTATAGTTTTTTTGTAAAAAGTTGCTACCCAGCTCTGTTGGCTGGGTTGGCTAGAAGGCCAGTGTTTTCTTGATCACATATATTCTCATTTGATTAACAATTACTACCCAACCGTCAAGAATAGGATGCCTCACTTGATTAGAAGCCTACGCTACTAAACTTGGCACTTACATTATTAGTTTAGATATTTTATTAATAAATAATTTAATCAGTTTAATTTTGATATGAGAACCAACAATAAACATCAAATGAAATAATAGCTTTATGATTTACAAAATTCATGAGAATTCTTTTATTATCACAAAACCGTAAAGCTCATATTGTTTCTTAACTCTAAAACTAGTTTTTTGGCATAAAGTTGCTAGCCAACTCCGGTGGCTGGGCTAGGAAGAAGGTCAGAGTTTTATTGACCACATATATTCATTTCATTAACAATTACTACCCAACGATCAAGAATGGGATGCCTCACTTGACTAGAAGCCTACGCTACAGGGCTTGGCATTTACATTCTTAGTTTAGATATTTTATTAACAAATAATTTCATCAGTTTAATTCTGATATAGGAACCAACAATAAACATCAAATGAAATAATAGTTTTATGTTTTACAAAATTCATGAGAATTCTTTTATTATCAGAAAACTGTAAAGTTCACCTTTTTTCTTAACTCTAAAACCATAATATATTATTATTATTATTATTATTATTATTATTATTATTATTATTATTATTATTATTATTATTATTATTATTATTACCAATCCCAACTCTAAATTTTATAGTTTTTTGGCAAAAATTTGTTATCCAACTCTAGTGGCTGGGTTGGCCAAAAGGCTAGTGTTTTCTTGATCACATATATTCTCATTTGATTAACAATTACTACCCAACCGTCAAGAATAGGATGCCTCACTTGACTAGAAGCCTACGCTACTAAACTTGGCACTTACATTATTAGTTTAGATATTTTATTAATAAATAATTTAATCAGTTTAATTTCGATATGAGAACCAACAATAAATATCAAATGAAATAATAGCTTTATAATTTACAAAATTCATGAGAATTCTTTTATTATCACAAAACCGTAAAACTCATATTGTTTCTTAACTCTAAAACTAGTTTTTTGGCATAAAGTTGCTAGCCAACTCCGGTGGCTGGGCTAGGAAGAAGGTCAGAGTTTTATTGACCACATATATTCATTTCATTAACAATTATTACCCAACCGTCAAGAATGAAATGTCTCACTTGACTAGAAGCCTACGCTACAGGGCTTGGCACTTACATTGTTAGTTTAGATATTTTATTAACAAATAATTTCATTAGTTTAATTCTGATATGGGAACCAACAATAAACATCAAATGAAATAATAGTTTTATGTTTTACAAAATTCATGAGAATTCTTTTATTATCAGAAAACCGTAAAGTTCACCTTTTTTCTTAACTCTAAAACCATAATATATTATTATTATTATTATTATTTTGGCAAAAATTTGTTATCCAACTCTGGTGGCTGGGTTGGCCAGAAGGCTAGTGTTTTCTTGATCACATATATTATCATTTGATATTAACAATTACTACCTAACCGTCAAGAATGGGATGCCTCACTTGACTAGAAGCCTACGCTACTAGATTTGGCACTTACATTATTAGTTTAGATATTTTATTAACAAATAATTTAATCTGTTTAATTCCGATATGGGAACCAATAATAAACATCAAATGAAATAATAGCTTTATATTTTACAAAATTCATGAGAATTCTTTTACTATCTCAAAACCGTAAAGCTCACATTGTTTTTTAACTCTAAAATCAGAATATATCATTATTATTATTATTGCCAATATAAACTCCAGATTTTTTTAGTTTTTGGGCAAAATGTTGCTACCCAACTTGGGTGGCTAGGCTAGGCAGAAGGCCAAAGTTTTATTGACTATATATATTTATTTCATTAATAATTACTACCCACCCGTCAAGAATGGGATGCCTCACTTGACTAGAAGCCTACGCTACCAAGCTTGGCATTTACACTGTTAATTTAGATTTTTTATTAATAAATAATTTAGTCAGTTTATTTCGACATGGGAACCAACAATGAACATAAAAAATAAATAACAACTTTATGTTTTAGAAAATTCATGAGAATTCTTAAACTATTTTAAAACCGTAAAACTCACGGGGTAAAGATTTGCTACCCAACTCTGGTGGCTGGGCTAGGCAAAAGGCCAGAGTTTTCTTGATCACATATATTCATTTCATGAACAATTACTACTCAATCGTTAAGAATGGGATGCCTCACTTCACTAAAAGCCTACGCTACCAAGCTTGACACTTACATTGTTAGTTTAGATATTTTATTAACAAATAATTTAATCTGTTTAATTCCAATATGGGAACCAACAATAAACATCAAATGAAATAATAGCTTTATGTTTTACAAAATTCATGAGAATTCTTTTACTATCTCAAAACCGTAAAACTCACACTGTTTTTTAACTCTAAAATCAAAATATATCATTTAATATTATTATTACCAATATAAACTCCAAATTTTTTTAGTTTTTGGGCAAAAAGTTGCTACCCAACTCTAGTGGCTGGGTTGGCCAGAAGGCCAGTGTTTTTTTTATCACATATATTCTCATTTGATTAACAATTACTACCCAACCGTCAAGAATGGAATGCTTCACTTGACTAAAAGCCTACGCTACTATACTTGGCACTTACATTATTAGTTTAGATATTTTATTAACAAATAATTTAA
This sequence comes from Jatropha multifida, assembly GCA_948099535.1. Lineage (NCBI taxonomy): Eukaryota > Viridiplantae > Streptophyta > Magnoliopsida > Malpighiales > Euphorbiaceae > Jatropha > Jatropha multifida. The sequence continues at coordinate 71,601 of CANUEX010055951.1, forward strand.
TCAGTTTAATTTCGATATGAGAACCAACGATAAACATCAAATGACATAATAGCTTTATGTTTTAGAAAATTCATTAGAATTCTTTTACTATCTCAAAACCGTAAAGTTCACATTGTTTTTTAACTCTAAAATCAGAATATATTATTTTTATTATTACCACCAATATAAACTCTAGATTGTTTTAGTTTTTAGGCAAAAAGTTACTACCCAACTCAGGCGGCTGGGCTAGGCAGAAGGCCAGAGTTTTGTTGACTACATATATTCATTTCATTAACAATTACTACCCACCCGTCAAGAATGGGATTCCTCACTTGACTAGAAGCCTATGCTACCAAGCTTGGCATTTACGCTGTTAATTTACATTTTTTATTAACAAATAATTTAATCAGTTTATTTCGACATGGGAACCAACAATGAACATAAAAAATAAATAACAACTTTATATTTTAGAAAATTCATGAGAATTTTTAGACTATCTTAAAATCATAAAACTCATAGGGTAAAAATTTGATACCCAACTCTAGTGGGTGGGCTAGGCAAAAGGCCAGAGTTTTCTTGATCATATATATTCATTTCATGAACAATTACTACCCAAGCATCAAGAATGGGATGCCTCACTTGACTAGAAGCCTACGCTACCAAGCTTGGCATTTACATTGTTAGTTTAGATATTTTATTAACAAATAATTTAATTTGTTTAATTCCGATATGAGAACCAACAATAAATATCAAATAAAATAATAACTTTATGTTTTACAAAATTCATGAGAATTATTTTACTATCACAAAACCGTAAAGCTCATATTGTTTCTTAACTCTAAAATCAGCATTTATTATTATTATTATTATTATTATTATTATTATTATTATTATTATTATTATTATTACCAATCCAAACTCTAAATTTTATAGTTTTGGGGCAGAAAGTTGCTGCCCATCTCTAGTGAATGCCATAGTTTTCTTGATCACATATATTCATTTGATATTACCAGCTACTATCCAACCAATTGCGAAGAATGAGATGCCTGGTTTGATTAGAAGTATAGTCTACATGATTGACATTTACATTGTTAATTTAGATTCTTTATTAACAAATAATTTAATCAGTTTATTTCTAATGTGGGAACCAACAATGAACATCAAATGAAATAACAAATTTTTGTTTTAAAATTTTCACTGAAAATTCTTAGACTATCTTAAAACTGTATAACTTACCTTGTTTCTTAACTCTAAAATCAGAATATATTATTATTATTGTTATTATTATTATTATCAATTTAAACTGAATAATACAGTATCTTAAAACCGCCCACGTTGTTTTTTCCACCTTCTCACTCTCTCTCTGGTTTGGTTGCTTTTCGTTTCCTTTTCACTGTGATGGCTGCTGCTTTGGTGGGAGGGTCATTTCTCTCTGCTTTCCTTCAAGTTTTGTTTGATAGAATGACTTCTCCTATGTTTGTCGACTTCTTCAAGGCTAAAAAACTGAATAATGGACTACTAAAGATACTAAACGCAACTATGATTTGTGTTATGCAGAGGAGAAGCAGATTTCTAATCCAGCTATAAAGAAATGGCTTGATGAGTTTAAAGATGCTGTCTATGATGCAGATGACTTGTTCGAAAAAATTACTTGTGAAGCTCTGCGATTGGAACTGGAAGCTCCTTCTCAAACGAGTATTAATCAGGGGTTCAGGTTTGTCTCTTCTTTTAATCCATTTTAGAATGGTTTCCAATTAGAAACAAAATTGGTTGAAATTCTTGATAGGATTGAATATTTAGTTAAACTAAAGGATGCCTTTTGTCTTAAAGAGGGTATTGGAGAAAACCCATCATTGCAGAAAATTCCTATAACTTGTCTTGTTGATGAATTTGGTGTTTATGGTAGAGATGATGATAAGGAAGCTATAATGAAGTTGGTTTTGTCAAATGGGAGTGAGTTAGGTGTAATTCCTATTTTGGGTATGGGTGGGATTGGTAAAACCACACTTGCTCAACTCGTTTATAATGACAGCAGGGTGCAGCAGTGGTTCGATATCAAAGCTTGGGTTTGTCTTTCTGAAGAATTCAATGTTTCCAAGATAACTAAAGATGTTATTGAAGAGGTTGCTGGAAAGATTTGTGATTCGAGGAATCTAAATCAGCTTCAACTTGATCTGAAAGAGAGATTAAAGGAGAATAGATTTTTTCTTGTTCTAGATGATGTTTGGAATGAAAAACATGCCGATTGGGACATTTTGTCTAGACCTTTAAAATTTGGGGCTCAAGGAAGTAAGATCATTGTTGCAACACGCAATGGGAGCGTGGCATCCATTGTGCAAACTTTTCGAAGTTATCATTTAAAAGAATTAATGAATGATGATTGTTGGTTTTTATTTGCAAGACATGCATTTGATGGCGGAAATTCCGTTTCACATCCACAATTAGAAGAAATTGGTAGAAAAATAGTAGAAATGTGCAAAAGGTTTGCCCTTAGCTGTAAAAACATCGGGTGGTGTCTTGCGCTCCAGCAGAGACATCAATGAATGGGAGAAGATATTGATGACTAAAATGTGGTTTTTATCTAAATGTGACATTCTTCCAGCTTTAAGATTAAGTTATCGGTACCTTTCCGCAGCATCTGAAACGATGTTTTGCTTATAGTTCATTATTTCCCAACGATTATGAATTTAAGAAGGAAGGAATTGGTTCTTTTATGGATGGCTGAGGGCTTTATAGTACAGTCTCTTGGAAATAAGGAGATGGAAGTCGGTGGTGCATACTTTGATGATCTTGTTTCAGGATCATTTTTTCAAGTATCAAATGGCCATCAATCATGCTTTGTTATGCGTGACCTTATCAATGATTTAGCGAAATTTGTTGGCAAAGAATTTTGCTTCTGGCTAGAGGGTGAGAATCCATGCACTGTAGCTAAAAAAACTCGCCATTTTTCATATGTAAGAACAAGAAATGACACCTCTAGGATATTTGGGTATATTTGCGAAGCTAGATTTTTGCGTACCTTTTTACCAATGGAGCACTCATTATCAAATAGGTGGCTGCGGTCTACAATAAGTGATGAGGTGGTACACGATTTGTTACCGAAACTTGAATACTTGCGAGTGCTATCTTTATCTCTGTATGATAACATAATTAGATTGCCTGATTCTATTGGGGATTTGAAGCATCTAAGATATTTGAATCTCTCTGGAGCATTGCTAGAAAGTTTACCTGAAAGTTTGGGCACTTTGTATAACTTGTAAACTTTAATCTTGCATAGGTGCAGAAACTTTGTTCAGTTGCCATCAACCTTAGGAAAATTACTCAATATGTGTCATCTTGATATTAGAAAAACAATTTTGAAAGAGATGCCACAGCAAATTGGTAAATTAAAAAATCTCCAAATATTAACCAACTCTGTTTTGGGAGAACGTGGTGGGTCTAGGATTAAAGAGTTAGGCAATCTTCATCACATTCAAGGAACACTTGACATTTATAATCTTCAAAATGTTGTGGAGCATGAAGATGCTTTGGAAGCCAATTTGAAGGATAAGGAACAGCTTAAAAAGTTAAAGTTCACGTGGAATGGTAGTTGTAACGATTCGTTGCATTAAAGAGGCATACTAGAGCAATTACAGGCCCATAAGAAAGTAGAAGCCTTTCAATTACGGGCTATGGGGGTACACGATTTCCAAATTGGGTAGGAGAATATTCTTTCTCAAATCTAGTGGAGTCGATTCTTTCTAGATGCAAAAACTGTTCCTTCTTGCTACCGCTAGGGCAGTTAGGATCTTTAAGATTCCTCCCTATCGAAGAATTTGATGGGATAGACATTATTGGTCCTGAGTTTTATGGGTTCGTAAAAAATCCATTTAGGTCGCTTGAAACTTTAGTTTTCCAAAGAACGGCGCTATGGCGTGAGTGGATTTCTGATGTAGACAAAAATGAAGGTGAAGCTTTCCCTCTCCTCCAACAGCTTTGCATAAGGATGTGTCCAAACCTAACATAAGCCCTTCCCAGTTACCTATCTTCTTTAACAAGACTTGAGATTAGAGAATGTTAACAACTTGTGGCTTCCCTTTCTAAGGCGACAACAATTTGTGGACTGGAGTTGATTGACAAATCTCGGGCCCTGCTGCAATTAGATCAATTGCCTTCTGGGCTATACAGCCTCTTGTCTGATGAATGTTGCTCGTTGTTCGTTAATGAAGGAAATGGAGTCGGTAGGCTGTTCTCCCAGTACTTCAAAGAGAGTTTCAACTATAGGTATTGATTCAAGTGCTTCTCACTAGAGTTGTTCCCCAAGTTGAAGAGTCTTTTTCTATTCATGTTTCAGCCTTGAAGCCCTCTCTACACCTGAGGTAACTCATGGAGATATCACATCTCTATTCTTCTTTACAAATTGATGACTTCCCTAATTTAATATCTTTTCCTAAAGGAGGATTACCTGTGCCAAATTTGAAACACCTTCATTCATAGATTGCTCAAAAATGAAGTCCTTATCTGAACGTATGCACTCTCTCTTCCCTTGCCCTTCTCTTGTGGAATTGAAAATGAACAGTTGTCCACAGCTTAAGTCTTCTCTGGAAGAACAACTGCTCAGCAGATTAGAATCGCTCAACATTGAAAGTTGCAACAAACTCATTTCAGAATTTGGTACCTTCGGCTTCACGGTGCTTCAACTCCTCACCTCTTTTAAAGAATTGGATATATCTCAAACTGCTATCCCCTCTTTCTACTGATATGCATCAACAATTGTCCTTTGCTGGCTCATAAATAAATAAAATAAAAGAAACTTCTCTCTCTTTCTCAAGTTATCAATTAGGATTTCGGAGTAACATTTTTCATCTCGTTTCTTATCATTTTCCTTTAGATGATAATACTTTGTTAACTCCTAGGAGAGGACTGAATCAAATCTTCTCTTCTAATGTTGATAAAATTAACAATATCATTTTAATGTATACTCAAGAAAAAGAATATTATAGCATTTTTATTTCGTCTAAACTTTGTTATTTGTTGTTCATTGTAATGGGTTAATTATATTTGTGGTGTTAGAACTTTTTAATTATTTCTATTTTGTCGGTTGAACGGAAAACTGTTTAATTGAAGTCTGAACAATAATCTTTATACACAATTAGTAATTACAAACTATTTTACCCCTTGGTTTATTTTATGACCACTTTGTAATATGTAAAATATGGATTTGGAAATGGAGCTTAATTAATTTTTGTATTTTTCAATTGTTGGTTAAAAAAGAATTGCTATCCAATCCTTGTGGCTAGGCTGGCCAGAAGGCCACCGAGAAGGATGGGATGCCTCCCTTGACTAGAAGCCTGCGGTATCAGGCTTCGTACTTATATTGTCAATTTAGATTATTTATTAACAGATAATTTAATTAGTTCAGTTCCAATATGGAAATCAACAATAAACATGGAATGGAATAAAAGCTTTATTTTTAAAAAAATTCATAGAGAATTCTTAGTCTATCTTAAACCATGAAGCTCACGTTGTTTGTTTCTTAACTCTAAATCAAAACATATTATTACGTTGTTTCTTAACTCTAAAAACTCCATTTGTAGCAAGATTAGGTGCCCACATATATTAAAATGACAAAGCAATCCATGTATGTACAAAAAGAAGTTGCTTTTCTTCCTACTTCCATGCTATTTTACATTATTACTTACCTAAATGAAGTTATATCCTACGAGTCTTCAGCATCACTCATACCAGTATGGGTATCAATAAAGACTCCAGATGACAAGTCCATCTCATCAACAATTCTCCCTCTGTTTGATAGACAAGCATGCATATAAATATATGTTCAGAGGTTGGAGAGAATGATGAATCTAAGTTTACAAAATAAAATCTGTACCTTTCAAGAACAAACTTTCCTTCTTTGTACTTTTGGCTTGTCTCGTGTGCTGCTTCCTGGAAAGGAATAGCAACATATCCTTAGTTGAAAGTCAGAACAAGCTTGCACTATGAACAGTAAGAGGGCTAAAAAAGATACAGATGGGCATGCACGAGCGTGTATAGGGTTAATTTCACCCATTTCCCAGTGATGGATTCGCCAGATTTAAGCAGGAGTGATGTTTATTGCAATGGCTTATGAAGTTTCTTGATTTTGATGTAGAAAATTGAAGGATAGTGATAAAGTATGGTGGTATTCTGGGACTAAGTAAACTTGTGCATTTGTGTAGAGGGGTAAAGGAGGAGATGAAGTACATATTTCCAGCCAACAATTTGTCCACAACAGCAGCAAAATATATCTGCCACAGTATGCATTCCTGAAAGCATCATTCTCTCCTCCATGGCTCCAACTGTTATATTCACACTGAAATCACAAACACCATTAGATTCAGCTTCATTGCATTATAGATAGACATGAAATTGCTCAAGGTAAGAACAAACCCCTGGGGTCAGATTTCAATCACTTCAATTTTAAAGTGAGATACAAAAATGCGTTTGTGCATGTGTACACACCTATCTGTGAAATTGAATTTCTAATCTTATTTGAACTGCTTGCATCTGAGTCATGGCTCTTATTTCTGTTCATAATTTTTCATTTCAGAATTCTAGGATTGAGTGCTCATCGACTACCATAGAAACAACTACTGTCAAAGCAGTGATCAGTGTCCAAGCAAAGAAAATTGATACCCACAAGCATTAAAATCAAACGAATTCCATTGTGTACATGATACTAAATAAATGGGATAATCACACATGATGCAAAATGAGAAAGTGTCCGCAGAAAGATTTGAGGGTTTGCTAAATGTTGAACATTTTTACAAGGACTTCTTTTATTTTCTTTTCACATCTTTTTCAATGCCACACCAGCATGATATTCACTCTAACGTCTACACCATTCTTGTAATGCTTAGCAAATGGCATCTTCACATTTCATGAATTGTAGAGGAATGAACAAAAATGAGACCTAAAACAGAACAGTAGAAGCCAAGAAACTTTCTTAAGAAAAAAATATGGAGGAAAATCATTTCCAAAATGAATTACAACTGTTAATGCTAAATATTAAATATCATTTGTTCTAATCTACTCACTGAAATTTAGCTAAGGCATTACAAAAGCTTCATAACAACTATGACACCAGAAATTCTTCAATCACTGTCCCGAAATTTTCAATTTCCATAGACAACAAAGCAACAAAAGCTTCACAAATATCAAATAAACTGAAATTGTAACCCCACAACAGTGACAAATGCCTATAAGTGGATCAATAATAAAACCATAATAATTTGAGCTTAACGAATGTGTCATCAAAAAACTGTCACAGAATCAAGAATTATAAAGAACTCACACTTTATTGAAGAGATATGCCTTTCCTCTGCGGCAATGAAAAGACTGTACAAAATCGAAAAGACAAACAATTAGACCAAAAGAAGCTAAGCAATTTTAATAGAAATACTGGATTTTATCAGCAATTTATAAAAACCAAAAATCTGAAATATTACTACATTAAACCTTTTCAAATACTTGCAAAGATGCAAACTTTATACTAAAATTTGCATGCGTTCCTCATCCTAACAGCTAAATAATTAAAGGGGAAACAATAATATGAAAGAAAAAAAAATAGAGAGAGAAGAGATAATTAAAGGGTTAAAGGCTTACTCTTGAAGCCAGATCAATGGGAAGGGCTAAATGGGTTGCACAAAACTTGCATCTATAAGACCTTCCCTCTAACTCTACCACAAAGATTCTTCCCATATCTTCTTCTTTTTCTCAATTCTGATTGTTGAGAGCTCTGCTGGAAATTGGACAAGAAAGGAAAAGAAAATCCAAGCTTTTTATTGTTTTTCTTGCTGGTTTTTATTTTTATTTATGTTTTTCAGACAAAGTAAAATACGAGTGGTGGGATTTTTTAGTTTCAGGATTAGATTAGAGAGGAACACTGGCGCAGTGACAGTTGCCATTTAGGCTTGCCAGCAGATTACAGTTTACGACATTTCGGTTTCAAGTTAGGCCAGATTAGGATAGAATTTGGTTTTCTTTCGAAAAAAGTTGTTGTTTCTATAAATGAATTTTTATAAAATTTATTTTATAAATTATTATTATTATTTGTATGTTTGATATAAATAAAAATTTATTTTTAATTTATTAGTTTTCTCAAATGTGCTTATAAGTTATTTGTATTGGTCTTGTAAGTAGATGTAATTCAATTTATATAAATAATTTTTTATTAACTTTTTATTATAATTATAATATTATGAAGAATTTATATTACTAAAAATATAAGAATATTTATAAAATAATAAATATAATAAATAATAAATTTTTTCAAAGTGAGAATTAAGTTTATTGTGTTTTGAATTTAAATTACAAATATTATGTATATATAGATAGATAACTGTTATAATAATTAATATATTAATCATTGTTTTTAGCCTTTTAGGGCATTTTTTTTTTTTAGAAAAATATATGTTTTTTTGAATGTGTTATATGGATTGTCAATGTAACATGTTCTATTATAATTTTATATTTTATACATATTTCTTATGAGTTTTATTTTCTATTATATATCAAGCAATAAATTTTATAATATAAATAATAATAAATTTTCTTTATTATTGTAGAATAATTTATAAATAGAAAAAAGTTATAATCAATAAATTTTAAAAATTTATTAAAAGTAATAATTAAATAAATATTATACCCTTACCATATTTAATATTTACCTTGAATAGTATATTATAATATAACCAATTAAAATTAAATTATATTTATTTTTTAAAATAATAAAATTAAAATCCTTAAAATATTATATTTTTACCACATTTAATATATACATTATATAGTATAAAATATAATTTCTTAATTTATCCAATGAAATTTAAATTTAAATAGAAAATTATTATAATCAATTAAAATTAAATCATCTTACCATATTTAATATATATCTTATATAGTATATAATATAATTCATTATTTCATCCAATATAATTTAAATTTAAATAGAAAATTAATATGACCAATTAAAATTAAATTATTCTTATTTTTTAATCAATAAACTAAAATCCCGAATGACGTTTTTGTCAATCTAAAAACTTAGTATCTTACCATATTTAATATATACCTTTATATATAATATAATTTATTATTTCATCCAATAAAGTTTATATTTAAATATGATATTAATATGACTAATTAAAAATAAATTATTTTTAATTCTCAATCCATAAAATTAAAATCCCTAACAGTATTTTTGCCATTCTTAATATTTATGGTTTTCCAAAACGTGCATTGCAAGTTCTACATTGTTTGTATTCATTGATTTTTATATATTGCAAGCAAATGTAATTTAATTTATATATTTACTTTTCATAATTTTTATTATAAATTATAATATTATCGATAATTTATATTATTAATTAAAATTTAAGAGTATTCATAAAAGAGAAAAAAGAAATTATTTAAGAGTATTTTTTAAAAAAAAAACGGTACTCTATTCAAATTTATTGGTAAAAACTAAAAAAAGTAATTTTTATATACTTATTGTGAAAGTTAACATATTGTGAGCCTTAAAAAAAGTTGGGTCTGGACTTGAAGCTCATAAGCCTTAAATTTAGGCCCAAATCTTTTGTTTTTCGCGTTCCGGACCAAACATGGCCTACAAAGTACAAACTCGTAGCAGTCAACAATACGTGACATGGTGGTTAAGAAACTATTTTAGGTACTTGTGTATGTAGTTAGCAAACTAAGTAGCCTATTAAGAATTAGGATATGGTTATCGGCTCAAACTGATCCAGGATCATTAAAGAGTTAATGTCCAGTTTATCCTTATATAGCTACGTAAAATGTTATTTATGTCTTCACTCAAAATTAATAGATTTTAGAGAGATTTGAAATTTGAATTTAAAATTTATATCTCTCTTCATTAAATAGTCCCAAACAAAATAATAAGTGAGTTATATTTTTCAATGCTAGCATTAATTATTTTCCTTTCATTATATATATATATATGCTTACATCTAAAAAACATCTAATATTTCATTTAATTATATATATTGCATTTTTAAACACCTGACCCATGCCCCCACATATATATTGCTATCCATATGTTTTTTAATTTCGTTAAATCAGAAAATGAAAAAAGTGAAAAATAAAAAAATGATACAGAGAAATTGATCCAAGGATAAATTGTCAATGATCAAGACAAGTATCATGCACTTGGGTAATCCAAACTAAGAGGTCTCGTCAATTTATTTTGATCAAAACAGTTAATATATAGTATTTTTCATGTGTATTGATGAACCCTAATTAGAATTTAAAAAAATACAATATGAAATATGGATAACATCATTATGTGTATATAAATCATTTAGAATATTTTAGTGTTAGATTACGCTGCTAAATCATTTGTCTCTTCAACAGATTTTAAACACAAATCAATTATACTCTTCCATTAATCGAGTTAGGTGATAAATACAAGTTAAGTTTGATAAATATGCAAATACAAGTTAAGTTCGATAAATATACATTCACTCAACTTAATCCACTCAAATCAACAATTTTGTTAAATTTGAAAATAAAAAAATGACACATGAAAGAATCAATTCTATGATTAATTTTTATAACCAAATCAGGCAACTTGTACTTGTGCCATCTGAATTAAAAGTCCTCAACCATTTTTTTTGAACAAAATAACTAACATATAGTGTTCTCTGTGTATATTAATGAACCTTAATTGAAATATAAAAAAATATAATGTGTAAGGCAAATGGCACCATTATTTGTATCTAAATTTTTTAAAATATTTTAATGTTAAATTATGCTGCTAAATCATTTGTCCTTTTAATAAATTTTAAATACAAATCAATTATACTCTTTTATTAATCGAGTTAGTTGTCAATATGAGTTAAGTTCAATAAATATACATTCACGTATCTTGATCCACTCAAATCAACAATTTCGAGTTAGGTGGTCAATACTAGTTAATTTGTCATTTCAATCCAACGTGCAGGAGACTAAGATTTTACTTGTTCTGCAAGCTAACGTTATCTAGATTACTAGAACACCAATCACAAGTCTGTCTACCAACAACAAATACGAGTTAAGTTTGATAAATATGCATTCGCCCAACTTAATCCACTCAAATCAATAATTTCGTTAAATTGAAAAATGAAAAAATAAAAACAATAACTATAATGAGCTACACTTATCACATCTAAGCTAAACACCTTATCCATTCATTTTGACCAAAACAAATAATATATAGTGCTCTCTATATATTGATAAATTCACTACAGCATAAATGAGTCTCTATTCATTTTTAGGTCTAACAAAATCACATACATCCAGCACATGATGTTGATTTACTATGAAAAATAATGGAGTTGTTAATTATTAATTTTGACAAAAATATTTAATACATTAATAATGAGTTATTATCACTAATTTTTTTTCTTATAGCATGAGTAATTATGACTTGATTTCCCTTCAAAATTCATCAACTTTCCCTTCAATTTATCCCCGTAAACTCACTTAAGATTATAAATATTTTTTTTTATATAAGGATCTAGAATCATCGTGAGTCATTTAGCACTGGTCTACGAATTATTTGTGTGATAATAGATAGATTGCTAATCATGAAATCTATTTGTTTAAATTAATATATGGGAGACAGATATCTGTAGATGTGGACATCTCATCTACCGATAATCAAAAAGGAATAACGAAAAACTTTAAACCGTTAGTTTTTAAGATTTTTCTTATTTTATTAAAAAAAATCAATAATGAATTTATTATATCTTAACCTTTTTATCTTTATTTATTGAATTTCACTACAATTATAGAATATAGTGTTAGAAAATTAATCAAAGGGTATTGAGGTAATTTGAAATATAAATTTTATACAATCAAAATAAATTAATTATTTTATTGATTTGTGAAAAAAAGCTGAAAATTGACAGTTTGAATGAAAAATAAAAAGATAAGCACAAAAAATGATAACGTTCTCTCTAATCCAACATTTTTTAAAAGCTTTATTATATAAATGATAAAAATTTTATTTTTATTTTTTAAAATAATAAATTTTTTAATTTCACTCGTCAACTTTTAAAAGTTTTTTTTAACTTTCTTAATTTTGATTTCTCATTTCGTTACTAATTGCAGTTACCTCCTAATAATATTCATTAAATTGATAAAATATGAAAAATAATTGCATTATATTATCAAATATAATAAATATACATAAACTAATTGAATTTAACATATTATTCAGACAAATTATTGAATAAATGTAAATAAAATGTAGGTACAAGTTATGCTCTTATTAGTATTAAATAATTATTTTCTCTTTCTATATATTAAACAGAAGGTCGGTCGCCTTGCGCCCCAACAAACCGCGGTTATGAAGGCAGCCACAACAAACTAGCCGTCCAAGTCTTTTGGCGGTTACTTTAAGAAGCTTCACTGTCCTTCTTTCAGACTGCCCCACGTGTCAACCAACAAGACTCTCTTTCCCACACCTGCGGGCCCCACTATTCAAAACCCCTCTCCCACCGTCCACGCGCCGGCTTTAACTGTCTGTCACCTTCCAACACATCACCCACGCACCACCACCACACACGCTTTCCTTCCACTCACCACCCGTACATTCCCTCCGCGTGACAGATTCCACATGGCGTATTTTCATTGGCTTGTTATCGATATCGTAGTGTCAGTAAGCTGAACAGGAAATATAAAAACTTTTTGAAATTGGTTCCCATAGGACAGTGGAAAGTATGGAGCCCACCCAAAAGCGGCCGCCGCGCCTCCTCTTTCAAGACTGTTCCACACGTGGACCACTTTTGTCTCCTTAAAAAAATAAATATTGAAGTTACGTGGTATTCAATTGTCAATATAAGTAAACAATTTTCTAGTTAGTCCTTCACTTCTTAAATATTATAATTTTTTGCCCACAAAGATATCCTGAATTATATTGCTTCGCAAACCTGTGCTATATTTCCCATTGCAGGTCAAACAAGTGACTCAATAAAAATTATAAATTCAATAAAAATGTCCAATTCATTCTAACACAACATCATTTCAAAGTATATTTATTTTTAAAATTATAAAAAAATTTATGTACATATAACTTGATGACTGTAATTTTAGAGAATTCTTTCCGTGAATGAATAAATTTATCTTAAATGATATATTTTCTATTATATTTTCTTTTTATAATATAATTTTAATTATAATTGCTAAAATTAAAATCTAACCATAAATGTCAAACGATATTTTTTTGTTTTACATGATTTCTTTTGACCAGACATTTATTAAGCATTATAAAATTTAAACTTTAACAAATTTTTTATTATTAGAACTCTATAAATACATTTTTTTTAAAATTATAATTAATAATATCTTCAAATTAGTTTATAGAAACTAAATGCTCTTCTATAATAGTCTAAACTTATATCGTGAAATTTGATTTATACATTTATAAAATATTTGTAAAATGTTGACCTCACCAATTAGATGTTAACAACAATGAAAATATATATGATTTTTAATGACAGGTTTTCATTTTTTTTATTCTACATACATTGTACCTAGGAAGCAGAGTGTACTTTCTATTCATTATCGTCCGCGCTGCAGTGCAAAGTACAACCAAAAATCCAACGGAAGAAAAATTATTAAGAATAAAGGGCCAATTTAAAAAATAAAATAAATTAGGAGGGCCACAAATTAAAACTCTTGATGTAACCGAAAACAGAACCTCCCTTCCAATAGTTATGATTAATAAAAGCTTTATTATCGAACGGTCGATGTGCACGTGACGACAACCCGAATCCCGACATGTTCCTCGTCAACACGGAACTACTGCTACTACCTATGGCCCACATATGCAGGACCCACTTTCTTGCCACACTGATTCGCTGTCTCTCTCCTCTCGCCCCTAAACTAAAATATGAATATCGCCGTCGGTGCCGCCCGTAATAATCTAACCCTCCCTAAAAAAAAAACTACACGTAACGCGTACCCGACCCCACGTGCAGGTCCTTATCCAGCCGTCCGATTAAAAATGTAATTAGAGATCTGTGCCAGAAAAGGACAAGCAAGTACGCAAATCACGAGGAGATTTTGGGGAGACGATAGACAAGGGGGGACCACGACTACACCATGCTTCTCATCATGAGGCCGCCCTCTGTTCTTAACAGCCTTTCATTTTTTTATATTTTTATTTATTTATTGAGCTTCTGCCGTCTGCCAATCAGATTAATCCACGTTTCAATCAGAGACGATATAAAGATGTTTCGATCGCCAATGATGTCTTCATGTCAGTAAGAACTTCAAATTTTGAAATTTACCTGCAAGCGGTGATAAAAATAAAACAAATTTTCCACGTTCGACAAAATTAACTTCAACGAGAGTAATTAATTTTTCAACAAAATAAATATAATGTTTTTACTATAGCGGGGTTACTAGGCAGCCACCTAAATTTAACAACGTGTATTAACAAAAAGAAAAAATAACAATAAATAAATAAACAAAACTTAGTGTGGGGTTCCTTACCGTGGACGGGTCCATGTGTCAACATACGCCTTCAATTTGGCTACACTGCGCATCTAAAAGAAACCCATCAAAATAAAAAAGAAAGACTCAAATTACAATGCCAGCGACATGTCTGTTACACACTTGTACGCTACATATACAAATAATTAATAAATAAAAGATGCGCAGCCAAAAATCCAAATAAGTAAAGAAACAAAACTGTAATTTTATCCACTTTCTGCTTGTTTGGTTACTGAGAAATTATCGGAAACAAGTAATACATGATCTTCACACTAATTTTTCTTGCAAACCAAACGGAAATAACAGAGAAAAATAGAATCTAAGTAAAATTGTCCGATCAAATATATAATCACTCGAGAAGTAATAACAGTAGAGACAACATTTGAGAAATTTATGGTAATTTCTCAGTTGCAAAAAAGAAAAAGAGGTTATCTTGGCTCTCTTTATATATACATTAAAAAGAAAAAATACGTTAGCTTCCTCGCTTATCCTCTAAATTTTTCTAGGCTCGTCTTTGAAATTGAGATTTGAGACAAAAAAAAAAAACGACAAGCACTAAAGCCAAAAACGACTTCCCAAAAATAGAAATCAGATCTCTTCAAAATCAGGCTACTTCAGCCGGAGGAAAGTTAAGATCAAGATCAAGCGATAATCCCTTGTTACAAGGACTACGATCGTGGTCATAATCAACCACAACAGATGATGAATCGGAATCACTGTGGACCCCACCACTCACCATCACCGTCCGATCCAATCTGCACATGTTAGTATTTTTAGAGTGAACTTTATTATTGTTGATAATATTATTTTTGTTATTGTTATTATTCTCTCCTTCAGCGGAGAACACATCGAAGAAGAAAACTGGACGAGCCTCCACCGCCAGTGAAATCCACGCGCCACCAGGAAAAATAACACCTGTAGGGAAATTGCTGTGGCGGAGATGATGCTGTTGATGACTGGGAATATTGAGAGTAAGGTCAAGGGGCGGGGGAGGAGAAGCAGCGCGTGGAGGTGTAGGGGATGAAGACTCAACGGTGCTACTTTGGCTAGGACTTCGTGCGACGGTGACAGCCCCGGCGGCTGCGGCCGCGTTGTTCAGCTCCGTAACTGTTGGAAAATTCGTCTTAGCCTTAGAGCCACGAAATTCACGTGCAGCAGCGTCATAAGCACGCGCCGCCTCTTCAGCAGTATCAAAAGTACCAAGCCAGACCCTAGTTTTCTTGCCAGGGTCTCGGATCTCGGCGGCGTATCGGCCCCAAGGTCGTTTCCTAACGCCTCTGTAGCGGATCTCCGCGGTCTGGTTAAGGTTATTGGCAGTGCTGTTAGATCTCTCTTTTGGAGCCATTTTCGGTTTTTGGATTCCGAGAGCGTGTTTGGATAGAAAGAAAATTGCTACGGAGAGAAAAAGCTAAAGAAGGTCGGGTTAGGAAGGGGCAAAGAGGGGGGATGGGTTATATAGAGAAGAGGAGAGAGAAAAGAGGAGGTGTTGTGTCGCATTTGTACAGTCAAAGCACAGAAACGTGGCTTCTCTTGCACGATCCACTTGAGTGAATTCAATGTCTAATCAGATTATGACACGTTCGCTATTGACACGATAAGAAGGGCTGTATTAGTAAAATTCTTTGTTTTTTACTTTTTACCGCCTCCTCTTTGTCATAGAGTTGCCAATAAAGGCTTGTCAATAACCGCAATTAACAGACTAATTAAGTTGATTATTATGGTAGGAGCATAAAGACCAATTCCACTTGCTCCCTTTCTAGCCGCTTGCTATCCATTTTTATGATTAACCTTTTCCTTTTACCCCTTTTTAGACCGACGTTTTTTATCATTAACTTGGAATTGAAATTTTTGAAGATAATATTAAGATTTCATTAAAATGCTTTAAATCAATATAAATATTATAGAGATGATATAATTTTTTTTGAATATCAGATATAGAATAAAAATTATAAAATAATTATTATTCGTTGATCTAATAAAAAATTTTAATTAAAATAAAAAGGTGAATTTAAATAAAATTGATAGATTTTCAAAAACAGTTGATTAGATAAACCCTTTGAATCTTCTATATATGGCATAAGTATTCATGAATTAATTCCTTATGAACGAATATAGAGAATTTGAACCTCTAAATTCAATAGAAGAATAGACCGCATTACCAGACTCTAAAAGACAAAAATTATCATATAGTTGGAAAATTCTCCACAGATTGCAACCTATCCAAATAAACCAAACAAATACAAATAACAATACAAAACTTAACATAAAATTGAAAGATCATAAACTCCACACGAGATAAAAATAAAATAAAATAAAATATAAATAATATGAATCTATGCTAGAATAAACATAAATTCATAATCTATTTAAAAAAATATAAAAATTTGCAACTAAATTAAAAATATGAGGCGAGACTATCACAAGAGATAAGAATCGACATCTCCTCTCGGCTACATGCTTGATTTTGTTCTTTAACGGTAAGAAGGGAAAAAAATTTAATGACAAAAAAGGGAGTGAGAGAGGGCAGCGGCTACAAGAAATTGAAGTTGACTAATAGTTTTTTTATAATTTCAATAACTTTTTTGAAATTTTAATAACTTAATATTTATATAATAACTTAAATTTTTTATTTTCATTAATTCAAAGTTAAATTAATTAGATAAGGAAATTTCCATTTTCTATATCAATCCATTATCATGGCTAAACATGTTTAATTTCTTCAATTAACTAAATCAGTTTTGGTCCCCTTCTTTTTTTTTTATCATAATCATAATTTCGATCTTGTTACTCCCTCCTCTCAAAGTCCATCTTTTCTTTTTTTATTTGTCCTAAAATATAGTTCATTTTCCTTTTTATATTATAATTAATCATTAAATTATTTATTATATTATTATTAAATTTTATCTTATTTTCAATAACCCTCCTTGATACTTATTTATTATTTCAATATAATAATTGTCCATTTATAATTAAGATGGATATAATATAAAAATTATATGAATAAAATTATTCTTTAATTATAATAATAATTATTTTTTTAATATGTCTGAAAATAAAAAGTGAATTATCAGTCATTCAGTCAATGTAAAAATTAATTTTTTTAAAATATGAAAAATTGGAAAAGAAAATTATATTTTCAACTCCCCAAATAATAGGAAAGGAAGTGATTCAATCTTTAGGATCATATCATGTAACCTGTGGAGCTAATATTTTTAATAATTTGTATTATGTGTTCATATTCTGTTTGATAAACATTTTTTTTCCATTTATCAAAATAAAATAAAATGATGAATGACAGGAAAATCTTGTATTGCAAAGTCATAATATTCCAACAAAACTATGTTCCACAAAGGAAGACATATTTCACAAGTTTCAATTTATCATTCATATTCTGGCACCTATTGTTTCAATTATGTATTTGAAAGTGACTTAAAGTTTTCTTTTTTTTTTTTTATTTGATAAATGTCTAAATGGTTGATGAAAGATTAGAATGAAATCTTAATATTATATGTAATATTTGTTAAAAGAAATTATGAAAATATAAATAAACTCTTTTTTAGTTGTATTAATTAATATATTTACACTTTTAGGGGCAATAAACTTATTATTAAAAAAAATAAAACATTATATTTGTAAAGGTAAATGAAGAGAAAAGTGAAAAGGGCAAAAGTAATTTCCCTCCTTTTGTTTTGATGGGAAGAGAAAATTTGAGAGGGAAAAGTTCATTTTCAGTTTGAAAGGGAAAAAAAAAAGTTAGCTTTTCAAAACTGAAAGTGCACACTGCCTTCTTTTTTTTTTTATTGAAAAAAAATATATATAATCATTTTTTATTGATTTTTTGCTATAATTAATAACCACTTGCTTAGAATGCAAACGATGAATATTTTTTAATTTTCTTTTAAAATTTTCCTTTCATTATTTTACATTTTGGGGAAGCTGAAATGTAAATGTTTGTGAAAGAATTTATGCAGTTACTGTCAGTAATCAAAAACCATGTACTAATTCTTAGAAGGAAAAAAGAACATATATACAAAATTTACTATGAAGCCATTGTTTCAATGGTAGTTTTTTTCTTTTTTAATTATTATATGTAAAAAGGTCTATTGGATATAAATAAATAATATTATATAAATAAAGGGCCTACACAGCGGATTATAGCGTGTAAGAAATACGCGCCTGTCACGTGCTGGGGCTGCCAATCACTCATTTTATTGAGCTAATTTAGATATTGGGCTCAGTCAACGAGACCTTTGACCATAAATAGCTCCGCCGCCCTGCCGCAACTAAAAACGCACTTTTATAATTACCGATTCCAGCACTTATACTATACGACCACTCTCATTATTACTATCGTAAGTCCTTCTCTTCTCACCGGCCTATCTCTTTCGAAAAGCTAGATCGGGTCAGCAGCTTCCTGAATATTCCGACACACGCGGTTATAAGAAGGAGAGTAAAGACAAATTGATGTTGGGTATTTGAGATGAGATGCCATCATCCAAATTTACCGTTTGTGCCGGTAACCAACAAAAAAGAGACAAGGAAACAGACGGCGCCAGGCGCCACGCTACAAGCAACACGAAAGCCTAAATCACCGTCTTAACCGCCGTTATTCAACGCCGCCTCTCATTTTCTTTTGGAAAGTTCTCCGTGAGCTGCGTGTCCTTAGAGAACGCGTGCCGCGTTTCCTGTGTAAATTTTAGTACCATCCTTGTTTTATTGCTTTATCTAAGGCGTCCATGTTGGTTAAATTCTCTTCGGATGAGTGTAAATTGCAAAACAAAATTTCACATTCAATTTTTACACACGAAGTTACTTTTTGATCAACGGCTAATTACATCATTGTTGGCCGACTTTTCAATTTCACTACTTTAGCATCTGAACGAAAATTTGTTTCAATCATGTGTCTAATGGTTAAAATATTTTCTAATTATATATTTTTTACATATTTGGCATCTGGCTGGATATATTAACTGCTTTTTGAATTTGCACAAAAAATTTTATGACCTCTCTTATTTTAAAAATGACTTTATAGCCCTCTAAATTTACAAATTTACTAATATTGTGCTCCTATAAATTCAATTCTCTCTCTACGCCTAATTTTATAAAAATATTTCAAAATGACATTTTATTTGCAAAATTAATTAGTATATTATTAAAACTTACTTTTTTCCTATCTCTCATCCTATTTTCTCTCCACAAATTCATATTAGATTTGGATATTTCCAAAAATCAATCTCATCTCTCCCAAACTATCTCTCTCTCTCTTCTCACATTTACCTTGTTGTTTATATCTCTCTCTCTCCCCTCACGCTTACCTCTTTGTTTCTTTACATAGAGTTGGATTGGGGTCCTCTTTCTTCTATTGTGGTTTTGATTTTCTTTTTTTTTTTTGTTTAATTTTGGATAAAAAATTTAAAGAAATAAAAGGAGAGAGAGAAGAAAGTTTGTGTAATTTGAATTTCAGATCTGAAGAAATCAAAAAATTCTTTATGACTTTTCAGTACAAACCACTTGCTTCTTTAGCAATGGCGACAGTATTGGTTCCAAAACGGATGTATTGTACAAGAACAACAACAATTCCATCAATAATGGGTAGCGATTGACTTTGGATTTTGGGTTAGAAAAGAACGGGATGAGGAGCAATTTCTGGTTGTTCATGGCGTTTTACTATTGTACTGGGAAAGATTCATATGTTGTTGGTGGAAGAACAATAAATGAGTTTTAAAATTATTAATAAGAGTATTAATTAATTAATTAAATTATGGACATAAATTAACCATTAAAAGAATATACAAATAAAAAAATATTAAAAAAGTCCTCTTTTTCTAGAACGCGGTAAAATTATTTGTCACTTGAAATGCTAATTTTTCACGTCAGTGCAAAACTTATTTATCATTCTAGTCGGAGATGTAATTGTTAGAAAAAATAAATTTAAGGGGCCATAAGGTCATTTTTAAAATATAAAAAATAATTAAATTATTTTTACTTGTTTAAAGGCAAATTATATATTCGGCTAGTTCAAAATAAATCTGTATATCTCCGTATCAATAGATGGCGTGTAATATAAATTTTTGAATTACCTTGAATGTTTATGAAACTTTTACTATTTATCTGAAAAGAGAATTAATCTTGGGTTATGCTTTGTTTGGAAATTGAAGATAAATATGCTAAGTAGATCACATGAGGATAAGTTTGTTTGGGAATAGGAGGTAAATACGCTAAGCAGTTGACACGAGGGTAAGAGTTTCCTTTTAGGGGTAAATGACATGTAAAATTCACGTGACTAGCTGATTTGGATGGCTAAATGATACATGATATGCTTATGTGGCAAGGGATGGATCCCATTTTGATTTGGATATCAAGTCCGGTATGCCACATTCGCAAGAAAACATGTGATTAACAAACTTTTGAACGTTATCTGACTGGCGTTGTTGAGTTTATTTTCAATGTTAAAAACTTTATTTAATGTATTGGACGTGAGATAACAATTTAATTACTTCACAATCTAATTTGTTATTGAAATTTTGAAATATCATTTTCTTTTCATTGATTTGAAATATGATCGTTCTTGGATATGCAATTTCATAATAATGGAAATATCGACTTAATATTCCATTAATGCTCACAAGGAAAACAAAATTAAATTTAATGAATTCATACTATAAAACAAATTTCTCCCTACTTTAATCAAACAATTACCATAAATAGAATATCATAGTAAACTTTGGATTAGTGGACTATTATCTAATATGGATTTGAAAATTAAGCCCTAATGTGTATTCTTTAATTAAAAATGGTTCTCCCCGTAAAGTGCCTAATTCCTATGTAATCCTCTTGAGTTAGAAATTTGTTCCCTTTTGATTTCAAATAATAATAAAAAATAAGTTTCTTCCTTGTAGAATCCCACGTCAATTCCAAAACATATAATTAGGATATTTGATTTTATGATTATTTTAGAACAATAGCCTCAACACTCTAATCTATTTCTACGAATAACTCACCGCAAAAAAATGAATAAAATTAAACCCGAATGGAGTAGTTTAATGGCAAAGAGCACTGGGTTTAATTTTCTACAATGCAAATTGCTTTTGGGTCTCCGAGTGCAAGCCGAGATTGGTCAGGTGAGCTTGGATACTTCATGTAAGTGTAAGAAAGAAATCAAAGTGAAATTATTAGAGGGAATTTGACTTTTTGGAGTCTTCTCCCTCCTATTGAATTTGGTTAGTAAAGGAGTCCATTTATACATTTATAAAATTTAATGTATGTTCCTTAAATAAGGGTTTATTTACCCTCCTATTGAATTTTGAGACCTATTATCATTACATTTCAATTTCTACTATTGTATTTTAATTTGTGAGCTTGAGTTTAATTGTACTTTAATTTGTCCAATGTTATTTCAATTGTATTTAATGTATTAAGTCCAATTTTAAGTTTATGACTAAATTAGTGCAATATTTTTATATTTGGGGAATTGAATTAAAATTTCAATATTTTATATTTTTAAAAGATAAAAATCAAAATCAAAATTAAAAATAAACAAAGAAAGAGTTGCAACGCTAATATGCATAAAGGATGGACATAATTTAATATTATAAACATTCAAAATCCATCATAATTCTATATATATTAAAATAATTTTACAAGTTTTTAGTGTGCTCGTATCTATTAGAATAATGATTTGCTTGCATGATATAATCCATACAGATCGTGCAATTTTTCATCCATTTGTATATTAAAAAACGTTTATCTACTACACATTATTTCAAAGTCTCAATTAGCCAAAATTTACTTAAAATGATTAGTCAAGATTTGCATTAAATATAATAAAGTTATTAGACAACTTTAATTTAAAAATTTTACTAGGTATATCATTCAACATATTTATATAACTTTTAAATGAATTTGATCTTCCCTTTCCCTACATTGAAATATAAAATCAAGTATGTAGATAGAGGGAGTAGTTGATTCTTGTTTCTTGTGATAGCCCCTCCTCGTCTTTTTAGTTTTATTGCAAATTTTACATTTTTTATTAAATAAATTACACATCTATGTCTATTTTGATATAGATTCATATTATTTATATTTTTGTCGGTATTTGTGTTTTATCTTTATCTTATGTAAAGTTTATGATCCCTCCATTTTATGTGGAGTTTTATTTTATCATTCGCATTTACTTGGTTTATTTAGATATATTGCAATTCGTAGAGAATCTTTCAACTATATAATGATATTCGTCTTTTGGAGCTTAATAGTGTGACGTGTTCTTCCATTGAATTTAGTAATTCAAATCCACATAAACAATTAAGTCATGGATAATTATATCATAGATAAAAGATTCAGAGAGTTCATTTAATCAACCAAATTTGAAGATCTATCAGTTTTCTTCAAATTTACTTTTTTTTTTTTTATTAAGATTTCTTATTAGATGAACGAATAATAATTATTTTATAGTTTTTATTTTATGTCTGATCTTTAAGAGAAGAGATGAGTATACTTGTATTGATGTGAAGCTTTTTAATGAAATCATAATATTATCTTCAAAAATGAATTTGATCTTAATAGGGGATTTAAAGTGACAATAAAAATTATAAACCTAAAATTAATGGGCCTTTTGTCATGGGCCTAAAATCTCTTTAGTGGGCTCTGGTTCGATCTGAAAATGCCAATAGAATTGGCTAAGTGACAAAGCCCAAACAAGCCCGCCACAGGCTACACCTCCATCTTTCTCTCCTCTTCTCCTACTGGAAAAACATGTCTATTTGGCGTACATTAGCTCTCCCTTCTCTTGCGCTCTTTTTCTCTTGGACTTGCTATTGTGGCATTTCTTTACTTCAGATTGTCAACTATAAGAAGCATAGCTGTAGCTTCATCACTGCAAGCTATCATTCCACTCGTTTCACTTTAGGAAAAATCTCTCTTTTTCATGGTCTGGTTTTAATCTTGATTGGTTTTTCCTTAATGGGTGCTTGAGATTGTTCTTGTTGGTTTTTGAATTTTTGATTGGATTGAAGTGATAGATAACTGAATTAATTTTCCGGAAATATGAGGAGATTAGTGTAAAAATATTTTCTTTCTCGCTTCTTTGATATTGGGTTATGTATACAATGTGTTTTGTCTCTCTCTGTTCTTTGTGGGTATTGGATTGAATTGAAGTGTCTTAGAGCTTTATTTTGGCTTCATTTTCTGCTGTGCTTCTCCTTTTTCTTTTTTTCAACTTTTGGTGGTTGTGAATTCACGTTATTGGTTGGTATTTGGAAGAGACTACGTAAATGTTGTTCTTTCGTGGTTGGTTTTATTCTTTGTTGGATTGAATTTTTAGATTAAACTAATCTATATATAATTTAAACAAACTCCACCATAAGAGAGAAATTGTGAGAGCAACCACATTTAAAGAGATTTAGGGACTGGTAGCTTATAGAAAAATGATAATTCAACGAATGAAATGATTCAACTACTTCACCAAGAGTTTGATTGCAAAAGATCTTAGATAGGACAAGGAAAATTACAAGTTCCAGTAAGTTCACTGGACTATGAGAATATTTATACTTTTAATCAGACGAGTTCTTTTGATAAATAAACCAGCTATAGACATGGTTCATCACTGTTTTTTTTTTATTGTTTTTGGCTGGAGGATGCAACAGTTAGGCTTCAAACTCTAGTTAAGCACTTGATGTTAGGAATTACAATTCAACAAGGAATATTTGCATCAACAACCAAACTTTCTCTTTAACGTGTCACTTAAAGAAACAAAAGTTTTGACAGTTCAAACATTGTTACATACATATTCTCAGCTTCCAGCTATATTGAATGAAAGACCAACCCACATCTTACAAAGAAATCTTTAGCCTTCCACAGTTCCATTTCTAGCAAATGAAAGATAATGCATGAACATACAAGAAAGTTTTAGCCTTTGATGATATGGACACCACATTTGCAAAATAATAAGCATAAAGCTCTCAAATAGTCCATAAATCATTTCAGAAATCATCAAAAGATCAAATATTTTACTAATCCGAAAAATATTAACCACTACAAAAAGTTGAAATAAAAATAAATATGGTTAAATAAATATAAATTTCTAAGCAATGATGAGCATAAAAAGAGGTAAGAACTTGTTACCACCATCTTCATTGACCCGATTGCCGAATTGGATATGGCAGCCGGCAAAGCGGCCACGTTTGGCTTGGCCCATGCCTATATTTATGTTGAATGTCTGAAGATAGTGAGCTTTATATTTATCTTTCGGAGAAACAACCAAACTAACAGATATCACTTAAAAAGGGTATTAATGTGCTGAAATCCAATGACATAGTCATTATGGATTCAATTTTGTTATCTTGGGTGATGCAATGTGTAAGAACCTTGTTATTGTTTGGAAAAGAAGCTGCATTATGAGTTAGATGGTGCACAAGAATTTAATCAGCATATTGCAGAACTGCTTCATTGAAGACTGGTTTCCATGAGGTTCAATCAGGAAACAAGACTTCCACTGTGAAACATTTAATGAAGAGAGCTCTCCATTTCCCTTATTTACACTGAAACTTGGTGACCATAGAATAAAAGAAGTTATGACAGAATTTATCTTAAAAGACAAATTACTTCATACGAAAGGTTTCCTGTCAAAGTTTCAGAAGTATGGCTTGCAATTTATTTGAAATTGCCATAAAAATGTTTATATCTTCTTTCATTTTGTCTGTATGTGAGGTGGTTCTTAGCTAATCTATCCACAATTGAGTCAGTTTATTCTTTTGGAGCATTGAATTATAAGTGACAGAGATTTACTTTTCGCTTGATTTTAAGCTCTGATTGCTATTATTTTTCAACGCTTTGGGGGTTTTGAATTTACATCCCAACAAGATGTTGGACTGAACCTTATGATTTATTTCATCACGATTTTAAAATATATATTATTTGTTCTATCAGGTGATTCTTTATGTATGCTCACACAAACACACACTATATGGTCATGTTGATGTGTGTACAGATACTTACACACTCAGAGTCAGAGAACATCTTTAATCGTGAGGAAGGCAAAAGGTGTTCTGTGAAATGGAAAAGTCCAAGAAAAAAACACTACAATAAACCACTGAATGGAAGCCCAATGAATTCTTTCAAAATGAGATTCGACTGCAAATCAATTAAATCCTTTTCAATGGAAGATCAAATCTTAAATCATTAAGGTTGCAAACAATCATAAGCAACTATGATCATAAGGATCAATTTTTATATATGTACATAAGAATTAGAGGTGGGTTTAATTCTTTTGGTTTTGGAATGAATTTTTAGCCAGGTTTTTGCTTTTTTTTTTTTTTGAAAAATTATTTTCAGTATTTGGAATTTTTCTTTTTTATTCTTTGCCAGATTGCTAACTCAGTTTTTATAGTTGTTGTTGCATTTCAAAAGAAAAGGAAAACCAAGTAGTTTACTGTTTTTGATTTAAATTAATCTTGAGCCAGCAGGTTAGCTGTATGCTTGTATATCTATTTGTGCATCTTATTTTAGTATGCTTGTCTATCCATTTGTATATAATTTTTTTTTCTGGTTTCTTCAGATCAACTGCATAATTGATGTTAATTTCAGGTTAGACAAAATACAATTATGCAGAACATTCACAGGCTTATATCACGTTTCTCTTCAGCATCAGCAAGCAACAGTACAGGTACTGCGAGATTTGTGAAAGAGAAAACAACATGCGGTTTGGGAAATGATACATGGGTATCAATCAATGTGACAGGAGCATGTCAAATTATTACTAACCGTCTGTTTTCAGCTAAATCAGGTGGCAGTGGTGATGGAAAAGAAGGGAAAAATGATTGGGAGAATGCTTTTGGCGAGACTGATACTGATGATTTAGGTTGGGATTCTGTTTCATCTTGGTCGACTGGATTGACTAAGGACCATTTTGATGGAGAGTTTGTGGGTCAGAAAGCAGATTCTAGATCCAATGTTGGTGGGTTAAACGCTTCTGAGACTGCATTGGTGTATAGTTTACAAGAGATCGATGATAAGATAAGAGAATTGGAGGCAGAGAACAAAAAGAGCAAGGCTTTTGTGGATGGATGGGGTAAGAGGATGCGTGAAATGAGTGTATTGTTGAAGCAAGTAAAGGAGACTGGTGCAAGGGGATCTTACTTGAAGGATACAGAGAAGGCAGAGATGTACCGCTTGCATAAGGAGAACCCTGAAGTGTACACAGTTGAGAGGCTGGCCAAAGATTATAGGATTATGAGGCAGCGGGTGCATGCCATTCTTTGGTTGAAGGAACTTGAGGAGGAAGAGGAGAAAAAACGCAGTCATCCTTTAGACGACTCTGTAGAGCTCTTGCTTGATACTTGCCCAGAGTAAGATATAAATTTTTTTGTTTAGTCTTTAATATTTATAGCTCATGTAAAATGATTGTGATGTATCATCATTTGTGCCGATTAAATGAGATTTTGCAAACTGGACTACATGAAAAACTTTTAACTGATCTTACTTGTTTATCCTGAACTCGGTTGGAATTTATGTGTGATGTGGAATTGAAATGCTGAGACATATGCAGTCAAATAATCACAAAAATATGTATCATTTGGCAATTTCCCCCCCAAAAAAATTTGTTTCTTATTTGATTTTGTTATTATGATTGTCTGTTAGCATCCCAAGATATGTCTGCAGTCTTCAGCCTTTTGGAGTATCTTTACTCATTTACTACATTCGTGAATGTCTTGTTATGCATAAGAATGGTGCTGATTCCTTGCTATCTATTACTTTTGCCCCTTATCTAGCTGTGTCTTATTAAGACTAATTATGCTACCATTTTCTATGAACATACCTCTCTAAATGCTAGATAGACGTAAAGACTGTCTATTCCTAGGGTACCCAAGAAGACCAAAAAATGCTACGTGTGAAAAGAATGAGACATCTTAATATGCAAAGAACTCACATAGAGGAATATGATTCTCTTCCTATTTCAAATAAACTTTTGATACAGGGTTTATGATGTCTTTGTTTTATGCTCTAGGATTTTCTAAATGACTTAGAGTGTATGCTTTGAGGAGAATTGATAATTTTATGAACTTCAAAGCTCTGTGAGGTGCTGATGCTTACTGCCATTATTAATAATAATTGGTTATGATGTTGGTGTAGAATTTGTTCAGGATGGTAGTTTAGTTGATGAACATTTAGTCGTAGTCTTGTTCGCTCTATTATGCATATGCATGGATATCTGCTTGTTTATAAAAGAGCTCAGAAATATATATATATATATATATATATGAAGGTAGAGCTATGTGTGGATGTAGATTTATGAAAGAGCATAGTTATCAGTTATCAAATTCTATTGCTTCTCAAACTGATATTTTAGAATAATTGACTTCTATCTCTCATAATATTCAGTATTTTCGATGCTCAGATTTTTGAATTCTCATGATCGAGAATTTCATGTAGCATCCCTTCCTTATAAGCCTGATTTCAAGGTGATGCCAGAGGGTTGGGATGGTACCATCAAAGACCTAGATGAAGTCCACTATGAGATATCCATGAAAGAGGATGAAATGCTGTACGAAGAATTTGTCCAAAAGATGAACTTCAACAAAATGAAAGTAAGTTCCAACTCTCAACTCCCAACAAAATGCAAGGAGTGTAGTAGTTGTAGAATTGACATGCTATTTAGTAGTTCCCGAAAATCAATTTCTTTTTGAGTAGAAGCCAATTCACATTTACAATTTGTTTCATTTTTATCTTGTTTTCCATTTACACAGATGGCAGGGCAGGTGAAATGCCACAAGTATAGTAGACGACGCCCCTCTGAGGGTTGGAACTTCACAGTGGAAAAAATGGGACAACGACGGAAGCGCGGAGGTGGTGGTGGTTGGAAGTTTGTAAGCTTGCCCGATGGATCCACCCGACCTCTAAATGAGATGGAGAAAATGTATGTGAGGCGAGAGACTCCCTGCCGTAGACGTAAGATTCTCCCTTGATGATGAAATTTGCACAGTTAGATGTTAGAAATGCTTTTCTCGGTTGCCATCGAAAACGAAGCAAAATATTAGATCTAAGAATTGATAATTTTGTTGCAGTTTTCTTGCATGGAATCTCTTAATCATTTTCAACCTTATTTTCATACTCTCCAATTCAATGCACAAGGGGGGCCATCTTATCTTCTGAATTTTCCTATTCTCAATTTCTTCGACTGTGTCCAACTTACCAGTTGATCAATTAAGTATTTGAATGTATCTGAGCTCTTGTAAGGCCCCGAGAGACACAGTGTTGCTATGAATCTTAATTCCTTCAAGCAATCTACTTCTTCATCCAGATTTACTCATCGCTCTGTTGAATCTTAATTCCTTCAAGCAATCTACTTTGTCCTTTTTTTCTTAATATCTCATTTATTTCTTCTCTAAAATCAATTTATGCTAATTACTTTTGAATCTTAAAAAATGCTTTGCTGGAATGAAAGTAATATAAATGATTGCAAAAAATAAAATTTATGCTCTTGACATATTTGATGTCATCAAATATTCAATGAAGTTCGTAAAAATTCCTTTCAATATGGCCAAACTGAAAATTTCGCACTTCTTTTCCACTCAAACCCTATTTAGTGAGCGCAATAACACATTTTATTTCTCAGCAGAAATTAATGTAAAAATTTCTAAAATTTCTTCACATTAAATACTCATCTATATCTTTATCTCTCACTATATTAAGAATCTCACACTAAAAACTTCACAAAATACTACTTCAAAGATATGATAGACTTTTCACATTGGCACATCCCTAAAATTACCAAATTAGATAAAATTCTCTATATAAAAAAAACACTCTAAATGAAAATTTTTCTTATGAAAAAGAATGATGTATTATTTTAAGTAAATATTAGCCCTAAATTTCCCCAAGCCGAGTGCAAGGCATACCCCTCTTACTATTTTAATGTACAACCCACAAAGGAGTTTCGCACTTTTCCCAGTATTTCTTGCCAAATAATAGAATGGAAACGTCATTCAACTTGCTGTGCTACGTCTCAAATGAGAAAAATGTTCAACAGATAAAACAGGTTAGCAATAGCATATACAGTACTAATAACTGGTCTATGAAATGCAACAACGGGAATTATACATATGTAACAGAGAAACAGTCGCAATATTCCGCATGTATAACACAAAAATCCATTGCCCATCCTCTTATAGTTCAAGCAAACAAAGGGTCCTAACTGGCTGTTACAGCAGGAGCAGGGGTGTACCAACCATGGTGAATCTCCAGATCCTTCTTTTGCCTAGCAAGTCTTGACTTTCTACGTGCTCCAGTGTTTCGGTGCAATGTTCCTACTTTTACTGCCTTATCAATGACCGAGTAGGCTTCTGCAATTAGTTTCTCAATGGGAAGGACTTCCTCTGCTTGTGCATCGGGTTTCTTTTTCAGGTCCTCTAATGCTTCCATGACCTGCACTAGATAGCATATAATGTATAAACAAATTTATTCACAAAATAATAATAATAATAATAATAATAATAAGGCAATACACAAATTATCATTTCACCCAGCCAAAAGGAGGGGTTGAAGAAACGAGAGGTTTGATAGAGGCTCATTTTATAATTGCTAGCTTGCTTACTGCCTCAAATACTATAAAACAGCTTAAACTCATTGGGATGGGGTTGGGGACATGAGAGAGGTTGTGTGCAGCCTGAGAATGGAGAAGTTACCTCTCATTCTATATCTCATCTAATGAACCAAAATAAATAAACAAATAAAAGACTCTAAGTTCTACATGTCATGCATAACCCTATTCCTTGAAGGCCAATCAAGACAAGGCCTCTGCAACTAAAAGAATGGGTGGTGATCGGAAGAAAACTAAGCAGGCTCATATGTGTTGGCCTGTCTTAGCAAACAACAAAAGAAATTACTAGCTCATCTGAGATCAAACTCTGCTTCTACATTTATAGTATATCACAGTATATCCTTAGCACATGAAGGACATGATCCACAAAACTCGCAGATAATTTTTAGCATAAACATGGCCACTTATTATTGTCCAGTTGAATTTTTTTTGCTTCAGTTTTTGATAAAAAAGAGAAGGCAACACATCAATCATTTAGCATAAAAGGGCATGCCAACATATACCATCCTGGTGAATAACAAAACTAAGGGACTGAAAGCAATTGGTTTGCAGATTTAAGGTATAAAAAACAAAAGTCAAACTCTCCATAAACACAATCATATTTCAATTGCATCAAAATTCAGTATGTTTCATTGATAATTTATCTTTTGAAAACCTATAATTCCAAGTGCGATTGATATTTTGTATATGCTGCAGAAAGGGAACACATGCATAATGTCAAACTCACTAACTAAATAACTACAGTATTACAAATGGTCATGATACTTGGTAATAAGAGAGAATTTGTGGGCCAAAATTCACAATCCAAGATCTAGTCCTTTATTTCAAGATAACATTTGTAAGACTTCGACTGTTTCTCAGGGCACTAATTTCAAGTTGTTGTGACAGTAACTGTTATCACCGAGCAATTTAATGTACCACATATCCTAATGTTAGATGTTCCTCAAGAGATACAAGTTTAAAGGTGTGAGATTCCTATTTTGTATCATGGACTATTATAACGTTACATAACATTCTCACCGTGACTCAACTTGCATCAATTCTCCCTCGAATTCTGAAACAGCCAACAACTAAATTTATTCCAGCTTCCCCAGATGAATTTTATGACAATTATTTTATTCCATGCATGTTATTAAGTCCAAGTTCCTGTCCACCTTAATTCCCATAATCTATGAGCAAATCAATCTCCTAAATATAAATAAAGCTACAGAATCCAATCATAACCAAGTTTCTAGTCCTTCAATGGCAATTCTAGCAAATTTCTCAAAATCAAAAAAAATGTTTTCTAAAACAAATGAGAAACCCAGGAATTGAAATTCCACATATACTGGAATAAAATCAAGAACGTTCAAACCTTTTTCATACGGGTTCTAATTTCAGATTTTCGGGCTTTATTGTAAATCCGCCTTTTCTCAGCTTGGCGAGCTCTCTTATCTGCAGAATCAGCCTTTTTCTTTGGAGCCGCCTCGCACACAATTGAGTACCCCGTTGGTCTTCTAACAATGCTCGTTGACAAACACCCTAAACCAACAAAAAGTAAAATCCAGGAAAACCACACAATTATATATAGAAATCGTATAAAATCCGACCAGATTAATTTGATTACAGAGAAACTATACAACAAATTACTAAAACCCAGTTAACCATATAGCTTGATCGAAGCGATTTCTTCCACATTTTCAAAAATCAAGAATGCGAAACGAATGGATTAAGATATTCTTTCTGATTTTTTCGATAACAAAACAGAATCACTGTAAGAAAAATTCGTACACGATTGCATACCTTTGTTGAAGACATTGTGAGAGAGGGCGGAGGAGAAACTGAGAGACCTGAAAGTTGGGGAAGAGGAAGAAGCAGTAGAGCAGGTAGTATTGAGCGAAAGGTTCTGGAGCTTTGTAGGAAGAGCGAAGCAAGAAGATAGAACTGCAGCTGCCATTTATGTATCTTCTCCCTCTCGGGTAGGAATTGGAGGGTGAAGTAAGAGAAGGTATTTTGTGTTGGAACCTTTTTGCTTATCCGCGGAGGCAGTTTCAGTTTCACTAGACTGTCGAAGTGGATAGAATAGAATTGCACTTTTTGTCATTTTCTTTTTATTTTATTTTTCAATTTAATTTTTTTATTATAATCTATCAAGAAAAAGAAAAAAGGTCCATGAATAAATCTTCATTATTCTTTTCGAGTCACAAGTCAACTAGTGAAAAATTGTTTTGTCCGATAACAATTTCCAATTATTCTCATTAATTTTTATCATTAATGATAAAATTATTTAAGAAATATAATTTATAAATAATTTTTTCCTTAATTTTCTTTGTCGAAAGTTGTGTACTATTTTTTGAATTTTAACGGCCCATTTGAAACAAATGAATCATGATTATAGAATTTATTTGCAAACGAATTTGTCATGTTTGATATGTTGTGATTTAAAATAAAAAATTCAATTGAATTCCATAAAATTATATTTAAAATAAATTTATAAATGAAAATTTATATGTTTTTATTTCTTATAACATTCTTGACATAATAATTTAATAAAAATAAATAACAAACACCATTTATATTTATCATGTACAATATAATAATTTGTCATTTTTTTAAAGTATAAATAATAAGTTTCATATAAATAAATTGTAATACCCTGAAATTTTTATTTCGAAACATTCTCATTTAAATTTAAATTGTAAATTTTTAGCCAATAATATTACGCCACGTAATATTATGGGGATCGAAAATCATTTTGGTTCGCCCGAAAATTTATTGAGTAACCGTTAATTGAATAAAATCGGACCAATATTTTTTTTAATTGGACCGAATTAATTTAAATTAGACCCGAATCGGATATTTTTGAAAAACACTGTGCGTCACTATTTTTTTCTCCCC